>PVKN010031579.1:0-12454 GCA_004027915.1 Capromys pilorides | reverse complement strand
TTTCTCTCTCTTTTTATTTTCCTCTCTCTCTGTCCTTTATTTTCAATAACAAAATATTTCTTCTGAGTGTGTATAAACATTTTTCAGACTAATTTGACATAAAATAATATGCAAGAAAAATGTAGTTTGCACCAAAGTTAATGATGTTGCTTTCTAGAAAGGCTCCTGAATTGAAAACCAGAAGAGTGACCAAAAAAGTAACCTTTTACATCACTCATATTAATCCAAACTTTAACTAGTTAGCCAGTAATGAATCATTCACTTTAGTAGCTGGTCATTCAATTCTGTAATAAGATGGATTCTCCTCTTTAACTTCCTATACTTTTCTTCTTTATTTTTGTCTCTTTTCCTGACAGTTCATAATCTATTTCCAAGGCTCTCTGTAAACATTTGCTATTCCATTTCTTATGAATTTAGAGCCACTCAACCTGTCGGTGAAGGTGACAGGGCAGGGCAGGATGTGGGTACATAGACCAGGGACAGTGAGCCACAATCCTTTGCCTGGCCACTCCAATTCCGATTGTCTTCTGTTGCCTCTGTACTACTGAGAGATAGCTTGTCCTCATGAGAAAATGCCTGAGAATAACAGCCCAGTGGAGGAAAGGTTTATGCTAGTTCACAGTTTCAGGCCTGAGTCCCCCGTCTTCTGCCCCTGGGGCTGCGGTGAGGCACAGAACAACAATGAGAGCAGGTGGTGAGATAGAGCTGTTTACTTCATGGCTTCTGGGAAGCAGGGAGAGTAGGAACAGGAGTGGAAGTCCCAGGTCACCTCTTCATGACTGCTAGCCAGCCTCCTCTTCAGGTCTCTGTCACTTCCCAGCTATGCCATCGTATTACAGTCCGGAGACAGATCCATCACAGTCCAGGCACTTCCCACAAAGCCCACGGGCAACCACGCCTGCCACACCCACACAGTGAGCCTCTGCCGGGAGGAACATGGCATACTCAGCGCAATGTGCTCTGGGAGCAGCCAGGCCCTGAAGCATCCTCTACCGCAGGGCAGCTCCCTTACCCCTCTCTCTTCCACCTATTGTAACAGCATGATCACCCAGAAAGTGATGTCTAGAGCTACAATAGTTGTCCTTTTATATTTGACAGTTTGTGGGATTAAAAATGGGGCTGCATTTGTTTTGTAGGGTCCCAGAAGACAAATGAAGTTTAAGAGACAACAGAAAGGTTTTGGTGAAGGGATGAAATGACCTCATGGAAATAATTTAAGAAGGTGTAAATATTTGTCAAGGAAATCAAGGAAGACATGATCTCTAAAGTTATTTAGTTTGTAGGCTCTGCTTAATATAGAAACTCTTACGTCTGTCGTCCCACATTCTGAGAGGCTGAAGCAAGAACAGCATCACTTTTAGGCCAGCCTGGGCAGCATGGTGACTTAGCAAGATTTCATCTCAGAATAATACATTTTAAGAAAGTTCTGGGCATGGAATTTAGTGTCAAAACCCTAGCTCAAGCCTTAACAAAAAAAATAAAATTCTAAAATTCTTTTCTTCCTTCCGTCTTTCTTTCCTTCCTTTCTTCCTTCCTTCTTTCTTTCTTTCTTTCTTTCATCCGTCTGTCTTTCTGTCTTGCTCTTTCTCTTTATTTATATCTTTCTCTCTTTCTCCCTTCCTTTGTTACCAGAGTTCTAAGAAGTGTAGTTCAGATTATGAGAGCTGCTGAAGTTAAAATTATGAAGGTTGCCGAAACATTTCATTCTGTAGTTCGCCGGTCACCATATTGTTTAAGCAGCCTTGCTACAATAAAAATGCCAGCGTTATTGGGGATCCTTAGAAAGGTGACTGCACCTTATGGTTTGGAGAAGAGGAAACTTCAATAATAAATACACATCCTCTTGAAGGACATAACTTACTAACAAAGTAAGTATGGATCTTTAAAGAATGATCAGATTCCACTTTAACCATTAGTATAAAGTTCTTAGATTAATTAACATGGCCCTTTCCATGTCTTACCTGGGAATAATATTCTATTCCAAAATATTACAGCATTGTGGTGAAGCCCTGAAAAGTCCTTCTAGACTGCTTTAAGAAATGAAAATTATAGTATGTTATGAAACAATTAATTTTTAAATAGATTTGTCTTTCATTTACATTTGAATTATTTAATGGAGAAGTTATTTTGAGTCCACATCTCATTAGTACTGACTGGCATGGCTTGGAGTCCCTACCCCCTCGCCCACCCTACAAAAGAAAAATACTCGTCAATTTGCAGTGTCAGGCACCATAATGAAATATTTCAGAAATTAAATCTGCGATGCATGTTTATGTGTGAGCTCTCACATGGTCCAACATAGGCCCTCTTCTTTCTTTATGATCCACTTGCTGTACTGTAATGTTACATGACCGTGAAAATAGTTCAAGTTGTGTTTTTAAATGGAATCGCATATGTGAGAAATTGGACACCAGGAACATTGTAGCCATGAATAAATGGTTTATGGTGCATGACTTCAGATGGTGGGTTGAAATGATGCTTAGAAGAAATGCAACAATTTGCCCCTTTTTCACAGTTGGAATGCCTATCAGTGCTTGTGTAGGGAGGTAAGGGTAAGTTAAATTTTACATCTGGAACTAGATCATCAAATTTTCAGATTTTATCTACCGTAAACCAAGAAATGTTGAAACTGAATTTCTTGTGACAATATGTTAGGATGAGCTAAAAGAAAATACTGGATCAGATAGGAAGCCCTTAAATCTCATCCTCTTTCACTACTAATTAGCTACTGTGATCTTGCACCAAGCCTATAGCTCCACCTCTTCAATGATGGAGAAAAGGAAAAGAGGATTATGCAGGCGCTGAAATTTCTCCCTTAGTTTTAGGATTGAAAAAATGTCTAATGTTGCTCATAGGCACTTGTCCTGTCCCATGGTCTATTTTATATTTCTCTTCTTCAATTTTTATTCTAATATTAATTTATAACCTGCATGTAGAAATAAAATATGTTAGACCAAAGTCAATACTCAATTTCACTAAAAATAAGCAATTTCTAGCGCATTATTTTTGTAAAACCACACTTTAATACTTTTTCTTTCGTACTGGGCCATCAACCCAAAACTTTCACATTGAGCTATAATCCCTGGTCCCACTGTTGTTGTTTTTTAAAGCTACACAGGGTCTCACTAAGTCCCTATGTTCCCCGGCTGGAACTCAAATTTGTAATCCTCTTGCCTGGGCCTCCTAATTTTTGCACTTTATGATCACAAAATCCATGTTCTCTAAGCTATGCAAAGATAATTGGTTTACGTTTCATTCATTTATCCATTTATCCATTATATATTTATTAGATAACTAATTATCATGCTTCCAAAATGATTAAAATAAATAAAATCATAAAACAGATGTGATTCTTGGCATTATAGTGTTTATAATCTATGCCAACAATAGAAAATATTTATATACTGAAGGATAAAATTTGACGAAAGCTATAAAAAAGACAGCTATGAGATGCATTTACAGATTGGAGCTGGAGTTTCCAGATTCATAAGACTGGTCATAGTTTAGTCATAATAAATTTCCCCCATGGAGCCAGCATGCATTGAGCCCAGCCCAGGCCCACGGCTGTAGACAGCTCACAGAAGGTGAAGGAGACAGAGCTGGGCTTAAGACGAAGCTGCCCTCAGATACCTCCTGCCCACACTCTCCTCATGACATGCAGGGTCCTTCCTGACCATTAACCCTACTATCACTTCTGTCAAACTGTTCACTTGGGACATAGGCTTCAATTCTACTTCTCTTCCAAGGACACTGCAGAGCTCTGGTCTGAAGCACAACAGCCCAGGCAAGGGTCACCCTGCTCTCTAAGGGATCCTGGTCATAACAAAAGGCAGACATTGCTGATCTAGTTACTATGAAGAGTAGGGTGTGTGTCCCAAACCAACAACACCATTTTCAACAAGTGTCTCCTTCTAAGAGCTATCCTCAAGATCAGAAAATATTAAGATAAATCAGTTAAAGTTAACACACCTTTTCAAACTATATATGGTGTTGCTTATTGTCTACTCTTTTTTCCCCTTCCTAGTGGTACCAATCACCTATTTTTCCTGCTTCTCTCCTTCTGTCTTTCCCTACTTCTTTGTCTCTCTTTTGTCTTTTTCTTTATTTTTCTCTTTTCTTCCTCTTCCATGTTTCTTTTTGGCATCCTTTCTTTCTTCTTCCTCTTTTAATGCCTTCTACTTTGTCTCAGTTACTCTTTTCTCATTGTGGGGACAAATACCTGACACCCAAAATGAAGGAAGGAAAGATTTATTCAGCTCACAGTTACTGGAAGTTTCAGTCCATACTCAGCCAGCTCCAAAGCAGACTGGTGCATGGCAGAGAGCAACAGTTCATGAGGATGGGACAACAACAAAATGGTGACAGAGTCAACCAACCAACCAGGGTAGCAGAGAGCAACAGAGCATCTGTCTCTCTGTCTCTCTCTATGTTACATTCAGGCTCTCTGCCTCAGCCTATCCACCTTAGGCTACACCCATAATCCCAGAAGTACTCAGACCCTATGATCCCATCAGTACTAAAACACATAATGCCAATGGATCATGAGTCAAGTCTCAAAACTCTAGAAGTTCCTGCCCCATATTGCATGAGGCTTTGGGGGTACAACTAGACATAAGCCATAACAACTTACTAGACATTTTTTAGTTCATATCTAGTATCAGACATTTTATTAATGAATGCACTACAAAAATAAGTGATGAAAAATATGGATCTCAGCATTAAAATGCTTAAATTCAGATCTCAGCCCCAGCATTTGCTTGAAGATATGCCAGAATAAATTATTTATTCTAATGTGACTTTTTCTTTTCATACATTACAGACGAAAGTATTTGTACATGAAAAAGCTTTAACACATTATCATTGCTTAAAAATGTTGAGCATATAAAGTGATGAAATGAAGTATGGGAACTTATAATAAACTCTAATCAGAAACATAATGGAAGTTTTCACAAAAAAGAAACTCTTGGGAGAGGTTTTGGCCATTAAAGACCAGGAATATACTAGAAGTTTCAAAATTTGTTCTTGAATTAATAAACTGAATGAGTGATACAAGTCTTCATTTGTTCTTTCATACAGAAAGGATGAGTTAGACCTACAAGATGAGATTATTAGGGGACTAGTGATGATGTTTTGGGAAAGGTGATAATCTAGCAGTAATGCTGTGAAGAGATGTATTTGTGTGTCTACAGTTATCTTCCACACATACACATTAAAGAGATGCCAAAAGACCTTCTGGGCTTGATTTAACAAAATCCAGGTATCAAGACATCAATGGCGGGGCTGGCAAGAGGGTTCAGTGGTCTAAAGCACCTGCTTAGGAAGGCTCAGGCAACTGCGGGGACTGCGGTTCGATCCCCGGCACCACATGCTGTGCCAGCCCCACCACCAGGGCAGGCTGAGCCAGCCACAAAATAAGTAAATAAAGAAACAAACAAGCAAACAAATAAATAAAATTAAAAATTAAAAAATTTAAAAAAAAAAAGACATCAGTGGCATGTGAATGTGAGCCAGGCACAGTGGTGCCTATCTGTAATCCAGCTACTTAGGATGCTGAGGCAAGAGGACCACAAGGCAGAAACATAGTGAGACATTGTCCGGAAAGGGTGGCAGGACAGAGCATGTAGTTCACTGGTAAAGAAACAAGAGAGAGAGAGAGAGAGAGAGAGAGAGAGAGAGAGAGAGAGAGAGAGAGAGAGAGAGAAGAAACAAGACTGGAGAGGGATAGTAGGCATATGAGAATCTGCTGAACTACTTGTGTTATACATATATTTGAAATTTTTCAGTCATAGAACCATAAAACCGGCCATGTGTGGCATTCTTCTTTTATAGTCAGCTGCGCTGCTCGGACATTGGACAGCATCACTTGTCCCACAGTGCAGCCGTTGTTCAGTGATAAGGAAGGAGAATTCCAAAGCTAAGGAAGGACGTGAAGTGCCTCGCCACTCTGTGCAGCTGTTTTTCTTATTCATCACGTTAGAAGCTCCCTTTAGGGACCTTGGAAGGCTTCCTTTTTCAGTGCAAAACAAATAGGAGAAGCAGGTGGAAATCTTGTAACATAATAGTAGGCAGTTCCTTTATTTTTGTAATTACACGGCACTTCCACTGGATCCAGGAATACTAAAGTTCTTTGAAGAGATGCATAACCTGGGACTTTTCCTGGAGACAGATTCAAAATTGGAGACACAAAACTGAATTAGTCGTTATGTTGCCCCTACATAAAGGACTACCGGATGTGCTGTTACCTCAGCAGTGCTGCCTCACAGCCCTTGTGATTTCACCTCCCTCCGGAACGGCTGTGTCTAATCTCTTTCTCCAGATGTCTTAATCTGCATTTAATTCTTGTTTGACTCTAGTGGGGTTTTTGCTCAGTGCTCTAAGTTCTTAAGCCCATTCCTGTAGTTTCTTTGTTCCTATAGATGTTTGTCAGATCACCAAACATAATAGCATGGAAAATATCATTGTTGTGGTAGCGTCTTCCTTTTTCATTAGTCATTAAATAGAGGCAAATATGTGGGAGGCAATCTATTCATTAATCAACTAAAAAGATTTTTAATTAAGACGTAAGTACTTCTGTGAGTAATGATACAAACTTTCTTCTATGATCATTTCCAAATATACTTTTGTACCCAAATTTTTTCTAAAAGGAATATGGTCGAGGGCATATTTACCATACGATTCATTAAGACAAAAAGATAAAATCATGGCCATTAAAAGAAACAGTGGCAAATATTAATGGAAGTTAATTCTACTACTTTGATAACTAGAAAAAAATTGGACTTCCCTGGAGCTGCACATTGATGTTTAATAATCTTTTTTTCTTATCACTAGTTATTAGAAGCACAGTGAATTTCATATATGAGGAGATTAAGGCTGTTTAACCTGTATGATTTATTAAACTGGTATCCTAATTAAAATTACACACTAGAGCTGGTCATAGTGGCACATGCCTGTAATCCCAGCACTCGGGAGGCTGAGGCAGGAGGGTTACTGAGAGCTGAAGCCAGCCTGGCATCCACAGTGAATTCAAGGCCAGCCTGAACCTTTTTATGGAAAAAAATATTTTTTGCATACTAGATGGCAACTAAATTGTTCAATGCTGTAATATTTTTTAAAAAACACATTGTATCACTTGATTCTGTTATTAAATCCAATTGAGGTAAAATATATGTTAGACAGCTTTAAGTTTTTGACTGAGAAGGATTGAAACAAATTGCATGGGCCTATTTGTTTTGTCTATATCACTATATATGTGGGATGCTATCAATATGAATTTTGTATTAAAAGGACCAATAAGCTAGTATGAGGAGAGGGACCACAGGAGATATGACTTCTCCTTGTCATACACCTGTGATGAAGTTGAGGAAGAAACCATGAAGGGGGGAAGCAAGGCCCAGAGGAACGGCTGGGGTGCCTCTCCGTCGTCTCCAGCTGTCGGAGCGCCCCCTAGGATCCACAGTCGGGAAACAGCGGAATGTGCTTCCCTGTTACAGACAGAGGGTGGGGGTGTGAGGAGAAGTTCCTCGTTGTTCTTCCAGCCTGGATTTCTCGGGAATCCTCCTAAACTTGCTGAGGTCTCTGAGGCGAGGACTTCCCCAGCTGCGTATCCTTGGAAGCACTTCACAGTAACTGATTTTGTTTCACTCACAGAAATATTTTTTAGGTCTGTGAGAAAAGACTACAAAACACTTGGCAAAAAGTACGAAAGACCTAGTATTATTTATTAGCTAAGGTGCTGGCATACTCCAGACATCTGTACTATCCCTCAGTCTGGCAGCTTAGGAATGAATATGATTTGAACTCAAGCAAGTTTATAAACATTTCTGTAACTGAGCACCAGGCAGAACTAGGCACTCTAACTGATCGGGAAGTAAATGACTACATTAGATCCCCACAATGCCAGGCAGGGAAGTTTGAAGTTTATGTTACTGTGTCTCTAATTCAAATGGAAATAAAAAGCCCAAATAAAGCAATTATAAACAGATGCAATGACCAGATCACTGGTTTTATTTATTTTATTTTTTAAGATTTCTTTATTTGGTGCAGGGTCTCACTATGGCACAGCATGTAGTACAGGGAATTGAACCCTGGTCCTTGTGCTTGCCAGGCAGGCATTTAGACCTTTAAGCTATCTCCCCAGCCCAGATCACTGCTTTTAAAAAGAGCTCATTTGAAGACAAAGAATCTCATTAAGTTAGAACTTAATGTGTAGTGAAGGATTTCCAACATGTAAAATTCCTTGAATAACCATGGAGAGAATTCCCAAACACTCTCATTGCCCTTTGGCTGACACACCCCTCCACACTGCAAATGAAACTTGTGATGGTGAGGGGAAGGGAGCTCTCTGTGCTCCAGTATTTTGATCTTTGCATGCAATGTCCAAATCATATTAAACACACTCATCTCCTCAGACATCTAGCATGCCTTCATGGTAAAACATTCACTATTCTTTCTCTTATCTTTTTTGAAATATAGTCCCCGGACTGCGCAATACCACATTAGAGCTTCCCTGTCCACTTTCAAGCCATGGACAACTTTCAGGTAGATCTCTCCACACACATCTTTAATGTCCTCACTTCTTTGGTTAACAACTCTCAAAACAAACCCTAAATCCTTTGGTCTAACTCTGAATCTCTCCACAGGTGGTTCACAATCTCACTCTTTGTGTGGCTACATCCTTGTCTCTCATATGCTCCCTCAGTTATATGCCATACCGCAGGCATACAGGCAGTTTATAGTTTTGCCAAATATACCACAAACTTTTTAATCTGTGAACACACTTTTGCTTCTTCATAGAATATTCTTTACTCCTCAACCCAAACTTTCCACCATTCCTTTAATCTAGTTCACTTCTATTTATTCTTCAGATTTTTATTTTTAATACCTTTTCCTTCAGATATTGCAGAAACAAAACCTGCAGTATTTATGTGATGGGTGGTCCCTAAAGCTCTCCCACTCCTTGAATTCTCCTACATATCATCATCATTGCTTTAATCTTCAATTTTCCCCAACACTCAATTTTGAGAGTGGTGGACACTCATAAAGGCTAAAATACAGTGACCTTTTATCAGCTCCTGAATCGTCTTGGGAAAATGTCTTCATGAAAGGCCAAGGAATCCAATTTCCAACCACAATTAATATTATGTCTGCTGTTCTTGGAGGATACTTCTCATGCTACTTAAGTTTATGTGGCAAACTCGAAAATATATGTCATGGCTTGAAGGTGGAGGTTCTGCAAGTCTCACATGGATGGGGATGGGGCTTTGGGGGCGGGGGTGACGGGCTCTAGACTGTGCGATGCAGGGATCGAGGCCTGGATGCTGCCTTTAATTCATGCTATGAGGCTGGGACTAACCCCCCTGCCCAACCTGGGCATGCGTGCCATTCTCCCTAAAGGTGGGTAGCCACAGTAGGACAGAAAGGACTGAAAGAAGCTGCTGCCTTTGCTTGTCACCTGCTGCCTTCGGCTTGCCACAAGCCATTTCTCCTCTGTGATGTCCCCACTGCCATGCCACCCTGCTGTGGAACTAGTTGATTGTGGACTGAAACCTTTACAAACTATGAGCTGGTAGTTTCTTCTTTTAACTGTGGGTGTCAAGATAGTTTGCCTAAGCAATGAGAAAAGTAGCTGAGAGAATTCAGTTGCATTAGAAGCTAGAGATAAGACAGCTGATGCCCTCTGAGCTGTCATGCAGAAAAGATGTCCATGGCACATGCTCAATAAAGAATTTTAAGGGCCGGCCAAATAGCTCTGCAGATTAAAGCACCTGCAAGTAGGCACCAGGCCTGCCATGCCAGCCCCACCTCCAGGGTACACTGAGACAGCAGTTGAGACTGGGCATGGTAGCACACGCCTGTAATCCCAGCTCTCAGGAGGCTGTAAACAGGTAGATCACTATGAGTCCGATCTAGTAGTAAGATCCTGAACACCCCATAGACCCTTTCTTAAAATATGAAAAATAAGAAAATTAAAAAACAAAAAGCCTTGAACCCTGGAGACAGCTTTCATATCCAAAGTTATTAATGTTGCCTTTTCACATGAAAACTAACTCATAATTTCTCAAGTCTATAAAAAGGAAGAAATGGAGACAGTGAGAACCAGTGATAGGAAGGGGTGCAGCTTGAGGCAGAGAGTATGGCAGACCATGTGCCCAGTACCCATTCTCTCAGCCCTCTCTGCACACAGGCACCATGCCCAGTATGCTAAAGCAACTCGGGGAGAGTCAGAAGGGGTTTCTAAGAAGGAGTCCGAGGTGATGACTGGATTGGGTCTTACCCTATGGGCTTCTATTGTCAAAAGCTCCAGCTCCAGCACTCCCCAACAAACTGTCAACACCTCTACCTGGAAAAGTAAATGCTGTACGGTGGTGATTTTATATACCAAGATTTTTAGTGATCAAAGCTTTCTATTTTCATAGTCCATTTTTTGTATTCCTATTATTATCGGGTAGTTCCTTCTAAAAGTGGCTTGTGGACTAATCATTACTTGCCTCTCCTTGTGGGGTTGCATTCCAGTTTCACCTTTTTTCAAACAATTGAACAAAATGAGCAAAGTGCAATAGCAAGCTTTATTTGAAAGGATAAAAGTGAAGAGTGAAGGAGAAACTGGGTCTGCAGAGAGAGTTTGGGCCAAGTAAAAGGAAGGGGAAAATCAATAAAAGGACACCTGGAGAAAGCAGGGTGGGCTGCCGCGAGGAAGCCAAGGCAACAAGCTCTGCATTGTGTCTGTGTCCTTATACTGTCCACATCTCAAGAAAACCTGTAAGAAAGTCTTCTACACATAGGTCCTGAATGACCCACCTTAGATCATTTTGTGAAATCCTACTCAGGTTCTCACAAGAAGTCCACATGCAGGGCCTTGAGAACTATTCCGCTTGTATGTCTGGGATCTTGGGATTAACAGGTTATTTTTTGGCCTTTCCCACCACTAAGGATCCTTCCTAGACCATCCTCCCAGCCTCTCTTTAGCCTTTATCTCCAGATAATACTTTCAGCTTGTTTGAGTCACTTTTATTTTTGTGTAGACACCCGACCGGAGAAGGGGTGTCTTAGTTACTCTTCTCTCGTTGCTGGAACAAATACCTGATGCCCAAAATGAAGAAAGGAAAGATTTATTTAGCTCACAGTTACTGGAGGTTTCAGTCAATATTTGGCTGGCTCCAAGGCTGAGTGGCACATGGCAGAGACAGCAGTTCATGGCAGCAGGACAGCAACAAAATGGTGACAGAGTCAACTGACCAACCAGGGGAGCAGAGAGCAACTGCATGAGTCTGTCTTTCTGTCTCTCTTTATATCACATTCAGGCTCTCTGCCTCAGCCTATCCGCCTTAGGCCACACCCATAATCCCAGAAGGACTCATATCCATAGTCGCATGAGTACTAAAGCATATAATCCCAGTGGATAATGGGTCATCTCAAACTCTAGAAGTCCCTGCCCCATGATTACATGAAGCTTTGGAGGAACAACTAGACATAAACCATAACAGGGGGAAAAGTTTATTTCAGCTCAAAGTTTGTGGAAGCTTCAGTCCATAATTATGGACTTCAAGGCAGGGTGGCACTGCAGAAGGGCACTACAGGGAAGACACAGTCCACAGCAAGCAAGCCGACAAGTAGATATGAACCTCCTCTCTGCCTCATATTTTATGCAGGCTACCACCCTAGGTAGGGTGGGTAGAGCACTCATAGCCTTAAGCCTAACCAGAGCTATGACAAACCAATCCGCGCCCTGATTTAGTCATCGCGCACCCTTGATCCAAGTCTCACACACTCTAGATCCAGCCACCTCTGGAAAGCCCCTTATGACAGCCATAAGACTTTGGGGTGATGTCTTGAGCCAAGCCATAACACAGTTTTAACAATTTTACATGAAGTCCTGCCCCCCACCCCACTCCCAGGGATAAGGAAGCTCAGTATGGAAAGGGAAGTGGTAACGACCTTGTCCTAGAGCTCTTGGGCATATTACATTGTAAAACAAGACTACTGGTAGTGAGACAGCATGAACCAAAAACAGAAAGTGCAACATAAATAAAAAATACAACTATCAGAAAACTCGCCATGCCAGTGTAAATGAGGAGTATCCAAGGAGAATAAATTCATATGGATCACATTCACTTATTCCAGAATGTCTATGAAATGAATTTATTTTTCATATTATGGTATGTCTTTGCAGTTGATGGGCCCTCAGGGGGCAGAGAAACTGTTTACATAAACATTTCTCTGCAATCATGTAGAAATATGAATCATAAAATGATATGGTGTCCATTCTGTTCTACTGTCTCACAGTAATCAGCAGTAGAAATATTTTCTTTAAACTTCCAAAACACCAACTGATTTGCAAGTATGACTAGTGTAGCTTTATATAAAGGTAGAAATAAACTTTCCAATTCTTTTCACAGAGAAGTGCTTACATGTAATGCAGTTTCATGGGTCTCTCATTTTATATTACATGTACATC
>PVKN010031578.1:0-12443 GCA_004027915.1 Capromys pilorides | reverse complement strand
TAGATTATAGAGGACAGATTCAAGTTTATCTTCTATATAATTAATTAACACTATTGAATATACCATCCTCTCCCACATACCCAAGACACCATCTCTGGCATTTGTTATATTCCTGTGACTGTGTGGACCTGAGTCCTTTCTTCTGTCCCATTGTATCGCCTCTTGAAGCCATGAAACTGAAAGCACATAGAATTTTATTTTTCCTTCCTTTATGAAATAACTAAAGCTGGATGACAGACCTGTGAGACCTCATGACACTATGTTGTGTATACATATGCTAATTTTCATAGTCAAGAGGTAGACAGGTAACTGTACATTAATGCAATGGGAGGTATAATGCTGTGTTCTACTTGCTCCCAGCCTATGCTGTTTAGGTCTCCATATTCTTTTTTTTTCTGTCCTCTTTAAAGCTTTCTTTTTCTCACCCATAGCCCATTGTGCTGGCTCACCCCACTCACCCTGGCCACTGGCCACAGGAGCACTGGCTGACAATCCTTAGGTTGAGCTGTTGAGTCCCTCCGCCAGACCTCCAGTCTGAGGTTTCCACTCTACTGAGCAACCTGAGAATAAGAACAGTGCCATATCTAGTTCTACTTCTTATAACCCAGCAAATTGCAAAGAAGGGTTTCCTTAGAATTATTAGATTAAAAAAGACAAGCAAATGCTCAAATATTCTCTTAGAACTAAGATAAGCAAGAGGAAAGAAATGAGAAGATAAGCAGGTTACCTACTCATAAGTGTGGTCCAATGAAAATTATCAGTGCTACGATGGCCTCAAACACTAAGATCTAGAGCACAGTGGTAGAAGAGCTGGGAAAAGCCATTCTAAGGGTCTGGGAGCATCTATAAAATTGTGACCTAGCCTATGTGAAAGTACTTTGCAAACATCAAATCCCTCAACTCTTACACAAGGCAAAATAACCTGAGGATCAGCAGTTTGAGGAAACTGTTACTATATTCCTGATACTTTTCTTTTTTTGTATTTAGTACAAGGTCTATAGTGTCTCACTACACAGATCAGACTCATAGTGATTCTCCTGTGTTCATCCTCCCAAGAGCTGGGATTACAGTTATGAGATACCTCACCCAGTCTCAATCACAATCTCAGCATGCCTCAGGGGAGGGCAGGCATGACAAACTGGGGATCAAATTCTGGCTGCTGTGCTCTGTCTAAGCAGGCACTTTAGTTTGCTGAGCTACCTGGCCAGCCCTCCTGATACTCTTAACTTCTGAAACAGTGCTTTTTAGAAATTCACGCATGCATGAAATAATCAAGATCATTTTCTGAACACACTATGAAAAACAGGGAACACAGTCTACCAAAGAGGAACACAATACAATCCAGCAAAGAACTCAAAGATAATGTGGCCTGCCCCATCTTGATGACAGTTTGAAATGACTTAGGAAAAAGTAATAACTCTTTCACAGCAAAGCTGATTAATAGTCAAAGCATAGAGATAGATACTGTTTTGAGTAGTGTAATATTTTCCTTTTCTTTCCCAGATCAAGTACAAGTACTTTTATGTTGCTGCTAGTTGTTCTCACAAACAGAGGTAGAATTTTCACCAAATAAAATGATGATGATTCACTTTTCCATCCTATCATTGACTTATTATAGCTACTCTACTTTTTCTTCTTTTTTCTTTTTTTTCTATTGTGGAATCAGGGATTGAACTCAGGACTTTGTGCTTGCCAGGCAGGCACTTGTGCCCTTTTTATTTTTCTAATGAAATACCAAGATGATAATTCTTTGTTCTCGTTCTCTCTCTCTTCTCTCTGTCTCTCTCTCTCTCTCTCTCAGAATTTATTGAGAGAAAGAATGCTTCTGTCTGAGAGGAACAGACATAAAGGGTCCCAGAAAGTGGGCTGCCCACCAACCCTGCTTCTCAAGGGTGCTTTATTGAGCACAGCTGCCAGGTGAGATAGGCTTAAAGTGGAACAGAACTATAATCAATCAGATTTTACATATAGTTACTTAGGTAATATTGACACAATGGCAAATCATAAGTTGGGTATGAGGTGCGACAAAACTATGGTCAATCAATAAATACACAACAAGTATAATCATTTGGTTAACATGGATTAAATGGGGATCAAATTGGGAAGGAAGTTACAAAGCAAGTGCATGTGGGCAAACAAGGACTTTCTTGGAAAGGGTGAGTTAAGGAGGTCTGGTTCTCCACCCCAAGATGACTGATGCCTACATAGAATATCAATCACTGCTGTTCATCCCTAGGGGAAGATTATTCCCTAGGGGAAGAATCTAGGTAAGTAGCTGTCCTTTTTCTTGAAGCCTGGCCTTCAGTGAATACACCTCCAGCCATAGTTGTCATCTGTATTACCCTGTCAAGAGCCTAGCCCTGTCTGCTGCCTACAGTATTTCTACCTAATTTGGCTATCTATAATAATCCCACCTCTGAAGAAGTGCCCCTACCTGTCCTGAGGAGGTTATGATTAAAGACCAGTCTATATTGCATCTTGTACACTGAAAAACTACTATGAAGACAACAATATGCATTGTATTAATTATTGTAGCTGTCCTACTAATGTGTTTTAAAACTGTCTCATTGTTATTTCTTTCTTATTAAAATTAATGAAATTTAAAAAATAAATAAAATGAATTTTTTAAAAAGGAAAAAAATTTTTTAAAAAATAACAAATCTGGTTGCTTCCAGCTAAAGAGGGTTGTAGTTGTGATCTGCAGTCAGAGATACCTCACAGAGGTCTGTCTAAACGTCCTCAATAGGTACTAGGTATTCCTGTCTTGGGTAGCTCAAAAGCTTTAAGTCTAGAGGAAACAAGACCACAGAAACAATGAAGCCTCCATGGGTCAAATAATAAAGTCAACAGGATACATTATGAATGTAGCCAACAAAGTTTTCCACCAGGAGGAGCTTTCCAAATAGGATAAGCAAAAGGTCCAGGGAATTTCAGAATCTGACATGTCATTAACCTGGCAAAGATGTTACTACTAACAGAGTAGTCAAATAATCTAGGGTCCTAATGATTAAATACAGGAAGTCATGGCCATTGTCCTCTGTTTTCAAAATTGAGAGCCCAGAGAAGTGAAGAGATTAAGTACACAGTCACATAGCCAATTGCAAGGTTTTCTGGCTTTAAATCTCCCTTCTGTGGGTTTAGTTTTAATTATTCTTCATTATAACCTAATTAGAATTAACCAGCTACATAATATGTGACAGATTCTAGGGAAAAGAAACAAACTTTGACAATTTGGTGACTTGGACCACAGTTGACATTGATGAGGAATCAGGGTAAGGTTCTAGATATTCTTGCTGCTGGTTAACGCCTGCATCCGATGTTGTCTTTTCTGAAGTTTGGCACTAAATTTCCCACCCAGAATCTGAAAAATGCCTCCGTCTACCTAGTTAGCATGACAAGGTGTGGCACATGGCTTTATTAAAATTAGTAACAATGGTGCCAGAAGAGAGGACAAAAACAGAAACAGATGCAGCAGCATGCATAATGAGAAAGGTGCTGTGTGCAGTCCTAGCAGCTTTAGTCAATGGTTTTCTTCCATCTCAGTAATCATGTTGGTAGATGAGCTAATTGCAAATTTGTTAAATATTCATAACCAGCAATTTCTGCTAAATGACAATCAACTGTCACAGCTGAGAGGATTACAGCCCCTTGGGTGACATAATTTTATAGGCTGCTTCCTGTCAGTGCCCCCAGTCACATTCGCTTACTACTGATGGCACAGGGATCACTGGGGGTGGCAAGTGCACAGGCATGCAGAGGCAGAGAGAGAGCAAGCGTCACATGGGGTCAGCCAGGCAGGGCGTAGGCCTGAAGGCAGGAAGCTCAAAGCCCTTCACACCGAAGATTTTGCCTAAGTAGGTGTGAGAGACACATCATCCCTAAGTCCACTCCATTCTTTACTTCTTGACATAAATACTGCTCTACTGAAGTGGAAAAACTAGAGAAATAGTCCAAAATTTCCTTTCTAATGACTTTTTTTCTGTTACATGGAACCTTAGTACACAAAATTGGGTTGAGGGACCAGGGGCATCAGCATCAGCTGGCATCACGTGACACAGGAAGGATCTTGAGCCCCTCCCCAGGCCAAGGCACTTGACACATCACTACCCTCTGTGATTCCACTCAGGATTCTGATTTTCTAGTCTGTAAATCCTGAAGTGTTTTGGGAGGTTAACCTTTTTTGCATATCTCCATCAAAGCAACTTGCTCCTGTCACTGCTCTTTGTCAGCTGTCACAAGGTTACTCATAAATTTCCCATATGCCATGAAGTATGTCCTGTAGGTTAATTCCTTGATTTCCTCACTCTTGGTAATAGCTTCCTCTTTCAACCCTAACTGGCTTACATCTCCATATACCTGAACACTGACAATTCTACATTTGTCATTTCAGATTGGTCCATTCATGCAAACATGTTTTCCTTTCACTTGTACACTTGCTGTGACAGTCAAAATTGATCAATTAATTCACTGACTAAACACTCATGGTCACAGCGATCAGTCATTCTTTATAGAGTATCTAGTAAGTTCCAGCTTTATTATCCAGCACTGTACATGTATTACTTATAACTCTCTTAGTAAAGAAGAATAAGAAGCAGTGTTTTCCTCATGCACAAATAAAAAAAAAATCTCATAAAGCTTGACATCAAAGCTCCACAGCATATCAGTGATGAATTGTGAAAAGCAGGTGAGGCTGAATCTACACTGGCCTCTTTTCACTGGCTCTCTCTCCCCTCTCCCATTTGTATGGGGCAGTTTATACACTGCAATCACAATTTTGCATGTGCATAGCCATGTTAGCAGTCCTTCTTCCCTTGGTGTCACAGCCTTGGCTTTAGAGAACATGATACATATATTTTCCATTTGCAAAAAGAACATCTGCAAAAGAATCCATGCTGTCAGGTCTCTTCAGTGTTGCAGGAAAGACAAACTCACTGAGTGGAATTCAAATAGAAGATCTGGTCAAAAATTTCCAACGGGGTCCCACGGATGGAGGAAAGAAGCATGAAGAGCAGGAATGACTGGAACCATGAGCCACAAACATCTCCAGGGCCACTGTGTCTGTCTCTCGTTGCTTTCTCTTTGAGCCCCTTGGCCCCTTAGACATCTTCCTATTTCCTTTCATCAGAAGGAGGTTTTTGGGTGTCCAAACACGGGGAGCCCTGCAGTACAAAACTCCCCCTCTCTATTGCCTACCTCTGCCTACTAAAGAGACCACAGTTCCTGATGACAGTGAGGAAAGCCACGGAAGTGTTTTTTCTTACAACAAACCCAAACCTTACTTGGGCCAACAAGTCAAAGCCAGTATGGGAGACCTGTCTAGTGATGTCAAGCCTTCCCTTGGCCTCAATATCTGCATTTTTTATCATGCTAAAACTCTACTACACAGCCAATCAGAACTGTCACCCAGGTTTCAAAATATTCTCATAAAATTAATCAGATTGCTGGGGGCCGGCGAGATGGTTCAGTGGTCTAAAGCGTCTGCTTAGGAGGGCTCAGGCAACTGCGGGGACTGCCGTTCGATCCCCGGCACCACATGCTGCGCCAGCGCCACCACCAGGGCAGGCTGAGCCAGCCACAAAATGAATAAATAAAGAAACAAACAAACACAACAAGCAAACAAATAAATAAAATTTAAAAAAAAAAAAATTAATCAGATTGCATGTTTTCCAGTAACAGGTGGCCCAAAATTGGCTACTTAGTTTGAAACAGTGGGTCAGATGGCACTATGTCAAGGTATGCCGATCTTCAAGAAAACATGATGTCCACTTAGGACCTGTCATGAAAATTACTGAACTTTTCAAGGGCTGCGGAACAAAGGTTTGGTAATGCAAAGAGGGTGAACTGGTGGTGGGACATGTGCTATAAATACCTGTTCCGCTAGAGGTGAGAGTCTGGAAATAGGAGACTAAAAGTATCCATGAAGGAAGCTCCTTTTCAGTGGTAGCTCTTAGTCTACTTGCACATGGTACAAGAAAACCAAGATGCGCATTTGCACAGCCTGGTGCTGTTTGCAGGGGCCTAATCAGTGTCAGAAAGCCAGTCACAGGGTAAAGATCTATATCCCTGGTGGAAGAGTGCACTGGAGATAAAAGATGTTTACATCAATGTCTCATTAAAAGAAATATAAATATATGGGGATAGAGATACCTCAAAATGTGCTACACATTTGTCTTCTTAAACATGATGCATTTAATACTGTGAACTGGGAGTTAAAGCACAGAAAAACTAGCTCTTACAAAATTAAAGCAATGTCCTTAG
This sequence comes from Capromys pilorides, assembly GCA_004027915.1. Taxonomy (NCBI): domain Eukaryota; kingdom Metazoa; phylum Chordata; class Mammalia; order Rodentia; family Capromyidae; genus Capromys; species Capromys pilorides. The sequence continues at coordinate 6,185 of PVKN010031578.1, read as the reverse complement.
GGGGAAAGATGTATTTGTTTCTATGCTGGGTTTTGTTTCTGTTGTTTCTCATGAAATGTTCTTCTGTCTTTCCTTTGTTGCAGGGAAGTTGTAACTTGCATGATGCTTTCATAGTATCTGTTTGCATTTGAGTTTACCCCTTCTGAATTTCAGTTTGCTGCTTTGAATCATGTCTTTGTAGAAATCAGGCTACAGGGATGATTATATTATGAATAAAGTGAGGGAAAGAGACTCAAAAGTAAGAACTCTATTCTCTCTTCTAAACTGAAGGCACCAGATTTAAAGAATAAACCTGTCCATAAAAACTTCAGATATGGAAAATACCTTTTGCATGCTTCTTATACATTTCCAACTAAGATTATGATACTCAAGGTGGGAGATATTTGACTTCTGTACCAGAAAGGATGTACCTTAGGGAACCATCATCTAAGAAAAATATTTTAGGTGAGCTGCTCTGTATGTCAGCCTGCAGACCTGTGGAGGCAGTGTTGATACATGGCCTTGGACACTCGGTCCTCCAGAACACAGTAATGGTGAGAGACATCCACAGCCACCCTTCCCTGCTCACTTCTGACTGGAAAGCTGATTTCCCTCCAGAGTGAGGAGATGGTGCTGCTTTGCACATGCATTGGATGTGCTGACCAGGGCAGGGGAAGGAGAAAACTAGGAAAGGATGCAAGGACAACAAGAGGACAGCCTTCTTCTCACTGGTAGCTATGTCAACAGGAGCCAAATGGATCATGAAGAATGTAACTGATCTACCAGAGGTTGCTCCCAGAGCTCTAGGCTGTGGTGGTGTGCAGTTACTGCAGCAGGATCTGAACTGGGCTGCAGAGGCCAAGCCAGCCGAAGAACTGAGTAAAGAACCCTGACACGTAAGGAAAGTTTACTGCATGCTGGAGCACAACAGGCAGTCAGGACTTGCAACAGTAATAGCTTACCATGAACATGCACTGCTTTCTTATTAAGATTTTCAAATCCTTTGTTTTAATATTTTATTCACTTATTTGTTTGGTACAGGGTCTCACTATGTGGCTCAAACTCCTAGTGTCCCCCTGTCTCAGCCTCCCTAGTGCTGGGTTTATAGGCATGAACCACCACACCCAGTTTCAGTGGCCAACTTGGTGCACCCAGGATTCTGGGCTATTTTAGCATGTGGTACCAGGGATCAAACTTGGGTCTTTGCACTTGCCAGGCAGATACATAGACTGCTGAGCTATCTCCCCAGCCCACAAATCCTTTATTTTTAAGTAAAAAAATTTACACAATTTAGAACATAAACATTTCCTCTCAAGAAAGCAGTGAAAAATAAGAACTACTTTCCACCCCTACCCTCATCCATCCAGTTTTCCAGTTACACTTCCAAAAGACAAATTCTGTCACTAATTTCTTGGGTACCATTCCAGAAATATTAATATATATTCAATCATGGCATAAGTGAATATGCACAAATAGGGATGTTTTTAATTTTACACCAGGGGTAGCATACATCACTGATGTCCAATACCTTGTAATTTTTGCTTAACACAACATCTTGGCAAACCTTCCTTATCAGAATATACATAATGTTCCATTTTATGGGTATGGCATAATTTATTTAATTGTGTCTGCACTGATAGGCATTTGGGTTGTTGCCAATCTTGAATTATGACCAACAGTTCTGCAATGCGTAACTTTGGTGTGACAGGCTGAAAATTGTCCCTCAAAGATATCAGCCCTGATCCACATAGCCTGCCAACAACACGAAACATGGCAAAGATTTTGCAGATTTAAATGAAGGTTCTTGCAAGGGGGAAATGATTTTACATTGCCCAGACTGAACCTGTCTCCATTTACATGTATCTTTCCAGAAGCAGAAGGGATCATATTGAAAATACAGGGAAGTCAAGACAGTGAGATGTTTTAGGAGATTCTGGATGCTGAAACTCAGGAATGCATCTGCAAGACAACAAAAGCCAGCAGGCACTAGAAGATGGGGTAAAATATGGCACTGCTGGATCCTGGGTTCAACCTCACAACATAGACTTCAGACTTGCAAGGCCCAGTAACAGGAGGAGACGAATTTTTGTTACTGTAAGCAACCGAGTTTATAATAATTTGTTTGAGCAGCCATAGAAAACAAACACATGTGAGCATTAAAACAAAAAAAATCCACATACACTTATACAAATAAAATCTCTACAACAAATTTGCAAAAGAAGGCAACTTAAGGATGTGCATTTAGGGCTGCAGAGACAGATCAGCGGTCTAAGCACCTGCCTGGCAAGCACAAGGACCCGAGTTTGATCCCCAGCACTGCATGCTGTGCCAGCCCTGGAACCCCGGGCATGGCATCCACGCTGGAAAACCTGGCATGGTGGTACAAGCCTACACTCCTAACACTGGGGAGGCTAGGCAGGAGGATCACTACAAGTTCAAACTGAGTAGTGAGACCCTATACCAAATAAATAAATGCATAGTATTTAAAAAAAAAAAAAAAAGAATGTCGGGCTGGGGAAATAGCTCAGCGGTATAAGTGCTTGCCTTGCAAGTATATGGTCCTGAGTTTGATCTGAAGTACCAAAAAAAAAGCATGTATAATCTATATACATATTGCCACACGAGTATGAAAGTTTTCATATCCTCACCTTCTTACTATCCCAGCAATTAAATGCCTTGACTGTGACATTTAAAATTCTAGCCCAATTGTGGTTTTCCCTTGAATTTCAGTGGCTGTGAGCTAGACAGGCTGCCTTCGCAGAGTCATTTATGCTCTCTTCTCTGCAGGATACGCTTGTGGCCATCACCATTTTTCTACTGTGGTTTTGAGACTTTGTCTAATCAAAAGGTAGGACTTCTTATGTATTCGGGTAGCTGACACTGCATCTGAATTGTGGTTTATTTTTTAGTTTTTATTTTTTTTATATTTTAGAAAAGGTCTACAAGGTTACAGGGTCTCACTACATATATCAGACTCGTAGTGATTCGCCTGTGTTCAGCCTCCCAAACAGCTGGGCGTGCCATCACGCCCAATCTCAATCGTCATGTCAGTGTGCCCCGGGGGTTGGACTGGCACGGCACACCAGGAATCAAATTTGACCATGCTTTAGTCTGCTGGGCTATTTGACTGGCCCATGATTTATGCTTATTTATCATCTTTTTTGACTATACTTGATCATAATTTTTATCACGCTGGATTTTCAGTTTTGTAGCTACATTAATCATTGTAGGGATGTTGAATTCCACTCATGTTTGAGCATTTTCTCTACATCAGGATTGGTTTGAGTAGTTTCTTCAAATTACTCATAGTTTCAGTTTTCATAGATAAACCTCTGATTGTTTTAAAGTTTATTCAAATATACAGCATAAGAGATAAATTGTGCTGTTTTTCCATATATCTATCTTGGAATCCTAATACACCTCTCAATGATGAATCTTTCTGGTCTTTTCATATACTAAAGCTATATGCACAGGTAGTTGCCCCTAGAATGAAGCCAACCCAGAATAACCAGGAGGAGGTAGAGCTCTTTCTGCTGGGAGCTCTGAGGGTTTATCTTTCAGCCAGCATAGGTCCTGCAGCAATGGAAGCTCAAGGCCAACGCTATCAAGGAGAGGACTGTTAGATGCTCATCCACAGAGAAGGCATTGGAAGCAAGTGGCCCCTGAGCCTGTCTCACCCCACTGGCATTTTCTCTACTGGCTTCATTTTTTAGACCTGGAAGACCCACATGTATCCAGTAATCTTGTTCATGCCTGAGCATTAGAGGAGGCCTAAACAAACTATTATGCAAAACAGAAAAAAAAAAACCTAAAACCTTTTAAAGAGCTGAATACTGCATGAAAACTCAGCAAAAATTGTGAACCATCAGAGAAAAGAACCATCAGGGAGAGGTCTTTAAGCTCCCCACTGCACCTGGCTCTCTGGGAGCCAGAGGTCCCTGTATCCTGCTGCTGTCTTTGCTGCTGGGAAATTATGACCTTTAGAGATCCGCTTATTTTCCTGGATGGCTTTAGAGATTTCATGGTTCCTTTGGAAGAGAAGTTTAGAGGATTCTGGAGACATCTTGTGACCCAGTGTGGCCACATCACTAGCCCCAAATGTGATTTCACACTTTTGCAATGGCAGAGATGGTTTTTATGCATTTCCTTCTCAGTGAGCCACAGCTGTACTGGCCTACCTTCTCCCTGATTCTGGTCCCTTCAGTGAGAATCACCTGCCCTGACTTCAATGAAGGGTGAACTCTAGTTTCTCCCAATACTGGGCAGCCTCTCCATTGCTGTCTGACCTCTCTGGGAGGATGAGCCAGGCAAAAGGGACATCAGACCCACAGGGACAAGCCCTGTGGATGCCTCTAAGAAGGCCTCCATGGGGATATTGAGAGAGAAGGGACAGAGACCCTGATCCTGCAGCTGGGGTGCACTCTGCAAACCTCAACTCTGACAGCAAGATTCTTCTTCCAGTCTTTAATGTTGAGCTATTCACTCTTCCTTAAAGTGGTCATACACAATTCAATTAGGATGTTTAGGATGGACAGGTACCCATCTGGTGAGCTTTGGTAGATAAGATTTGAGCTCTGAAAATACATATTACAAATGATCTGTTTCTATGTGTGTACATACACACACACACACACACACACACACACACACACACATGCACCACATATGCATTCAGGTCTACAGTATTTTTTCTACATTCTGTATCTTGTACAATCTAAAGCTAGTTGAATTAAAGAATATTTTTCCATTATCAACTAGTGTGGTAAAGAATTCTGTTGTTGTGATGTCTTCTTTTCTTTTGCTGGAGCAAGAGAAGAAATATTCTTGCATGGAAAAACATAGAAAAAAATTGAAAATAATTTCAAAACATTGTAAGATGTCCCAAGCACTGTTGTATGTGCCAATACACTTGATACTTCAGATTTTGATTATTAGGAAAAATGAATCAAGGGTAAGATAAACAAGAAGTCTACCAAGACTTTCTCATGTATACTGATTCCTTTCTTCTCTGGCCACGTTCCTAGGCTCAATACATTTTGCTTGTGATTATTAGCTGATCTCATGTTTAAGTAGCACATTTCAAAACTGCAAGAAATCCAGAGGAAGTAATGGGAACTAGATTTTTCTTCCCATGCTGAACAACCAAAAAGTGGTCAAATTTATGGAACAATGACTTTTTCAAGACAATAGATATCAGGCAATGAAGAAGAAGGATTCTGAGAGACCAGAAACACAGGAAATCACCTGGAGAATTGCCTCAGCTTCCTGATCTGAGAAAATTTCCATATCAGGCTCAGTATAACAGGGCCAAGGTAAAGACAAACAGACTTGTCTGAAAGATAGAGATTAGTACCAAGACAACAAGAATCCATGAGACAGCGTGTCAGATGTACACACAGGAACGGCTCAGTGCCCTGTGTCAGTGCTCAGCAAAGCCCTGATCCACACGTGATTTCCTGAGATCAGAGACAGAAACATCCTAAAGACTCACAGGGAGTGCAATCCAGAGCACTTAAATAGTGTTTTTCTCACCAGCCGAGTTAGAAAGCCTCATGGTTCTCAGTAGTATTGTGTAGTGTGCTTGGTGGCAGAGGAAAGTTTAACTGTTTTGTTCTTGAATAGCAGATTTCAAACTATCTGAGAAGACTAAAAATAAAAATGTTTCCAAGTAACTGAACTATCTCCTAGGAAAGAATTTCAAGACAACTTAACAGAAATAAAAGATACCTATCACAGACAAAGTAAACTATTGGATGTCTGTCATCTCGTCTACAATTATATAGACAGACTCAGGAAAATATTATCTCTAATAAGAAGAGAAATAAACCTAATAGAAGTGACACAGAACTGCCCCAATATTAAAATTAGCATACAACAGGATCACATTTATAGTTCTATTTGATATGCTCAAAAGTAAAGTAGAGGCATGAAAAATAAGATCATTAACCCAAGTTCTACAGATTATAACTAAAATGTGTGAGATGAAAAAATGCACTGTATGGTATTAATTAGAGATCAGCCTTTGCAGAAGAAAAGATTAATAAAGTTGAAGATATATAATCTGCCCAAAATAAAATAAGAAAAAATGAGAATGCTGCCTTTTCCTTATTTCATAAGTTAACACCACCTAAGAAGTTCCTCTGTTCTTGTGGAGTTAGCCCTTTATAAAGTCTTGGTCATATATATCACCCTGTGTTCATCGCATT
>PVKN010031577.1:0-12468 GCA_004027915.1 Capromys pilorides | reverse complement strand
GTCACAACTTTTGCTCTTTGGAGGAGTAGTGTCCTGGGATAAGGAAGAGCAACACACAGAATTGCAAGAGTGCTGTCCTTGCCCCTGGGATGAGACACCCGAGTGTAAATTTGGAAACTAAGATTAAAATGTGAGTTCCATATTAGACACCAGAATGTTCTTAGCTCTGTTTGTTTTGTTTTGTTTTCTGTGTTTAGTACAGGGTCTACAGGGTCTACAGGGTCTGCAGGGTCTCTCTATGTAGATCGCACTCAGAGTGATTCTCCTGTTTTCAGCCTCCCAAACACTGAGGTTGCAGACATGTGCCACCACACTCAGTCTCCATCATTGTCTCAGCGTGCCCCATGGACGAGACTGACACAGCATGCAGGGATCAAACCCCAGCCGCTGCGCTCTGCCTAAGCAGGTGCTTTAGTCCGCTGAGCTATCAGGCCAGACCCTAGCTGTGGCTCTGGTAAACAGATTGCTAGTACAGCCATTAGCCCACCATTCTCTGTCATTCTAATAATGATAATAATAACTTTCAAACAATTATTATGTGATCAGCACTATTCTAAGAAGTCCGCATGTGTCCACTGATTCATATCAGACCAACACTCCACAAGGAAGGTCCTGTTATGCTGTCTATTCTGCACTGGAGGAAGCTGACACATAGAGGTGATGCAGGACACCCAGCAGGTTTGTGGCCATGTTGTGATCTGCAGTCAGACCCCAAAGCCCATGCTCTTAACATGTTGCTATGTTTGGACAAAATTCCTTTAAGTCAAAGTGAAAAGACCTTGGTTAATACATTTTTATGGGGCAGCATATTGATCATATAGATCCTTTTGTCAATCCAGCTGGACTTGAACCTGACATATGAGCTAGTTTGTAACTATCACAGCTTGTGGTTCTTCCAAGCCAGCTAGTTCAGCCTCTGGTAGGCAAGATCCATCAGTGTCTTAGAAGAGGATTCGGGAGATAGGGAGAGAAAAATATCCTGGCAGAAACCCAGCATTTCAGAAAAGAGATGGAGATGAGGAGAGGCTCATAAAGGTACCTGAGAAGAGAAACCAGTGAAGTCTCTGCCATAAAAATCAAGCCCTTCCATTTTGATGAGGTCTGTCCCACTGCCACGTAGACCCTGAGCAGTGGTTTGAAAATTCTCTTCTCCAGATTTGTCTGGAAAGCTCCCCTGGGGTCGAATCTCTCCTGTCAGTCCTTCCCTAACTGACTTGCCTGGGCCACTTGGTGCCCTGCTCAGTAGGATTCGCTGCGTTTTGCCGACCCTTGGCCAGTCATTCAGACTTCCACTTCCCACCTTTCAAAACATGTGTTCTGAAGTGTCCTGCTGCCAGCACCTTCTCTCTGAACTTGGAGCCTTGGCATAGACAACTTCTGACTGTGTCCTAGCCCATGAAAGTACTTATATAGAGAGTCCTTCTGGAGCATGTATAAAAGTCACAACTCTTATTCTGTGGAGGAGTGGATAGCGTCCATTTTAAGTTACGAGTTCACTTCCCTTATTGAATGGCACTGTCAGATTTTATTGCCTATAAACATTTTCTACTTTGTTGTGAATTTATTATTTCTGAAATCTAGCATTACCTTGGAAAAATGTTTTCTTTTAGGAAAACAAGAGCTATGCATGGAGGGGCTGGGGAGATAGCTCAGTGGTCTGAGTGCCTGCCTGGCCAGTGCAAAGTTCTGAGTTTAATCCCAGGTACCACATGCCATGCCTATCCTGAAACTGGGTGTGGCGACGCAGGCCTGCAATCCCACTGCTGGGGAGGCTGAGATAGGAAGATCACTATGAGTCTGAGCTGCATAGCAAGACCCTGCACCTAAATAAATAAATATGAAAATAAAAATAAATTTAAAAAGAACTATACACAGCGTATGGCTTTACTGATAAGTCCTAAGAATATAGAAAGAAGACAGTGAAAAAATACATAACGACAACAGGAATCATTAGATGCCGAGCAACTTTTTAAGCAGTTGATATTCAGCCAACTGCTAAGACAGTGAGGTTTAGGATCAATACGTAAAAACAATTATTGTTATTGAGAAAACTGTTGTAAGGATAAAAGTAAGGCACACCCTGCCCTCTGCCTAGGACACATTTCTGCTCTCAGCTCCTTCAGGAGTCCAGAGAGACAGTCTCATAGGAGACAGACTCACTTCTGACCATTTGAGGGTTTGTGAAGTTCTCTCAACCACCCTCCTGTTCAGTAATTCCCTGGAAGGGCTCCAGATCTCCAGAAAATGCTATACTGAAAGTGAAGGTTTATTACAGGAAAAGATATGTCCACCCAAGACAGAGTCCAGGAAAAGTGCCAGATGTGGAGTGGCATTCCAGTTGTCATCTCCATAGATTCAGGACAGTGCTGCCTTCCAGATATTTGTATGTGACAATGCACAGAAAATATTGTCGCCCAGTGAAGCTCACTTGAACCTTTGCTGTGAACGTTGTGTTCTGTGTTCTATCACAAAATTCTCACGTGGAATGAATGATCTTTACCCTTCAACCCCTTCTGGGGGTCCGAGAACTCATATAAGTTGGCTCAAAGTTCCCGTCATAAACGATGTCACCAGGCTGTTTGGGGGTCAAAACCATCAGGCTCACAAAGAAACTCCTATAAAATATGACATTCCAGGGGTCTAGCGGTCAATTTCTTGTAGCTCATGGGAAAAGTAAAAAGACTCTTGTGGGAATCTTAATTCTTCCCTATGCAGCACCTCACCTACTTAACATTCAGGCCTCCCAGGAGCCTTTGTGTCTTTCTGGATGGACCTGTCCTCTTGTTTCATGGCATCATAAGCAACACATTCTTCTCCATTCTTTTCTTTCCCATAAATTTACACGATGACCTGTGTGTGCACCACTTGAATGCCTGTCCCGTCACTGCTGTCCAGCCTCTGCCTTTGAGATGGCACTGAGCGTGCCTTGATCACCCCTGAAGCTCAGCTTTAAGCCCAGTGCTTGGCTTGAAAAACTGCCCTGAGAACAAGTCAATATAAAAGGGAGACTAGCAGAGGAACGAGTTGGGACTTGCTCACCACTTGTGTGACCTTGGACATGTGAATACGAGATGGGCTGTTTCTGGGGTGCTTGGAACTCGTGCTAAGAGCTCCTCCATGGCTGCCCACATGCCTCCATTCTTGCCAGTGGACTGGTACAGTCCTTTGAGATGGTATTTTATAGGGAGGTGGTCATGATAAAAATGTATCTGTCAGAAAGCAAAACGTTCTATTCATTTCCATGACAACTTTGGCAAGGAGTTGCCATCAGAACAGAGTGGGATTAGGACTCCTGAGGTTAAGAGTCTTTTCACCTTGTGTCTGGACTTTAGGAAGTGCCTCCTGACAGGTGTCCCTCCTGCCAGAAGACTGATCGAAGGCCCATCTTCCCAGGACTGCGCCAGAGTGAGTGCTGAATGTTCTATGACCAAAGAAATGGCTCAGTCTTGGGCAACTGGCCCTCCTGATCTTTGGTCGTCCTACGGTAAGTCCTCCTGTTTCCCAGTGCTTAAAGGCGACTCCGCAGTAAGGTGGATCTCAAAACACCTTTTTATTTGCAGAGTGACCCAAAGGCAGCCTCTTGCTTCATCCTGGCGATACAGATCCTTCCAAGATGGCTCTACTCTACCTCTGAAGCCTCATCAGAGGGTCCTCGTCCCACACTCCTCAGTCTTAACTGCACTTCCCTGTCCTCTTTCTCTATGAAATCTACTACTACAAGTCCAGGCAATCAGCGAATAGTTGATCTAAAAGGTAACACAGTGGTGGTCACAAGGAGCAGGTAGATGCCTTACAGATGGTTTTGTTATTTCCCAGGATGAAAGTTATTTATTTTTTAAATAAAGAGATGCCACATAAAATTCTACCCTCTTAGTTTCTTTTGCAATCATCGAGAGCAGACAACAGTGGCACATATTCCTATATGGCAGTGTGGGGGTCACGCCTTGGCAGGACATGGGTGCTCACTCTGCATGGCCCAGCCCCACACAGAGCCCAGAAAATGCCAAAGGCATTTTCTCTGTGTGTTTCTCCTGGGAGAAAGAGCCTTCCTTAACTGTAGTTTCTATCAAAATTGAGAAGGTAGAAACCGAAAGAGGAGCAAACAATTTTCTTAGTATGACTGATATGTGTGACTTATTTGATCCAGTCAGGACTTGAGGCAGAGACTACCAAACCCTTTTCTAAGGGCCAAAAACAAGTACTTCAGGCTTTGTGGGATGCAGAATTGCTGCTGTGACTCCTCCACTTGCTCTTGGCTGTACAAAAGCAGTCTTAGATGCAGAAATGAATAGACCTGTGTTCCAATTAAACTTTATTTACAGCAAAAGGCATCGGGGAGGGCCTGCTTGGTGCGCTGTGATTCTAGCACTCTGGTCTCCTGGGCCAGGAGATGGGAGGCTCACATGTAACTCAGTGTGGAAGGCCTGAGTTCACTCCCCAGTTCTGAAAAAGTAAGTTAATTAATTAAAATTAAAAAGGCAGACCTTGGGCTACACTTGCCTTTTGGCCCTCCAGGCTCTTGTAGTTTTTCTCCTTGATTTTCCAGAGGAGCAAACCCAGAGAGATAACATCAGTTGCTACATTGTAACAGAAATGCTGAGATCTCAGCACTAATTCTCAGAAACCCAGCAGAGTTAGCATGGCTTCTGGACCATTCCTGGTGTGAGTCTCCACAGGGCTTGTCCTCCCTGGGCTCTGGGAGCTCATCCCTGTGCTGGCCTGGCCACCTTGATCATAATGTGGATATCTCACCTATTGCCAGATTACACAGCCCCTGCAGGTGTGTTTTCTATTACCCTGTAGGGCTACATTAAAAGTGCTTCATGCTTAGTAGGTGCTCTCCCCAAATTCGGAAATTTAGAAGTGGGTGGGGCTGGGGAAAACACAGGATTGTGGGACAGGTTCTCACCTGTGTGATAGTTGTTGGAAAAGTAAGAGGCATCGAAGACAGTCATTGTGCACCTCCCAAGTTAATGCTCTTGGCCCAACTCTGACAACGACGAGCCAGCTGTCCTTACATGGCTGTCCTCTGCCTTTCCTTGACAATGTCACAGTTTGAGCACTGCTGCCTCAGCCTTCTGTTGCAGACTTTGTTTTTTCCCTGCTGGGCACAGTGATGTCACTAGAGTGCTAGGAATAAGGATGGAGAGTAGAGGTGGCAGAATTTGGCAGAGCACATATGAAGGTGCTTTCTACATTTTTATCTTTTTTTTTTTTTTTGAACTGGGGATCAAACTCAGGACATTGCATTTGCCAGCTAGGCACTTGTGCCCCTGAGCTATCTCCCTGGCCCCACTTTGTACACTTTTAGATGAGGTGGACATGTGCCTCGCAAGTCCTTCGCCCTTCATTTCTTCTCTAATAGGATTCCTGAAATAGCAGCCTGCATGATGCACATGTTCTTGTTTGCTCTCCTCTTGACTTCTCTTAGAAAGAAAATTTAGAAAAAGACACCTGAAAAGATCCCCATGGAGAGCTGGTGTTCTCTGGGCCTGGCAGATCTGCAGTTGGTAGGATGACAAACAGGGTCTGTCTTGCAGGTTACTTCTGTTTGGCTCTCGCAGGGTGACTGGAACACTGTGATCAGAAATCCAGAGGAGCGGGTTCCAGGCTCAGGGAGCTCTGTGATTGACAGGTGATGTCTGTCCTGGTGCCAAGGGGAAGAAGAGCTAGGCATGCAATTCCCACCGCTGGTTTAGAGCAGGCAGATAGCTGAGGGAAGTTTTGTTTCCCTTCTTTAGTCTTTCCTAGCCCAGCAGTCAGGACAAAGCTATCAGGAGGGAGGTTGCTTTGCTGGGAAATGTCCAACAATGAAATGGAGGATGTAAGTGGAGAGGTAGGCAGGGATTCAGCAGTTAATGCTCCTGGGGATTAAACACTCAGTCTCTTCTGCTTTGGTTTCCATGTTAGCACTCCTGTATTAACAATGCTAGGGTGCTAACCCACTTTCTGGTGTGTCTGGGATCCTTTGAGCCCATTGGCACTGAGGGAGCTGCAGCAAGCTGCTATGTGCAGGTGGTTGGGAGACAGGGAACAAGCTGTCTTAGTCTATCTTGTGTTTCTATAATATAACATAGAAATTTATAAAGGAAGTTCTTAATTGTTCTTCAGCCTGGGAAATCCAAGAGCAAGGGCTCACATCAGGTGAGGGCCTTCTGGTTGTGTCCTAATATGTAGAAGATGCCATGTGGTGAGGCAGGGCCAGCATGCCAGTGCAGTTGCTCCTTTTCCTCCTCTTGTAGAGCCACCAGTGGACCTCCCACTCATGACCTCACCTAAGCGTACCTGCATAGGGAAAACCTCCCTCTAAATATCATCAGCATAGGAATTTGGAATTATGTTCCCAGGGCTTGGACGAGAAGAGGTGAGTGTTTACATCACAGCAAAAGGTGTGCGCACTAGCGGTGTGACCTCTCCGTGCACACAGCTCAGGCCTGTGGATGCAGGGGCAATGTTGAGAGACCGAGGAGACTGAGGAGACAGCAAGGGAGCGAGGGGCATGGACAGTTCTTCCTGCAGGTCAGAGCCCTCTAGATGAAGGGCCCTGCACTCCACTTGGAGGAGCAGGAGGCCCAGCACTCACTTTGTGTTAGAACCCTGGCCCCGGGCTTTTGTCTGCACACCTCTGCCTTTGTGTAGGTTGTCGGGTCAGGCTAGAATTTATCTATCTATCTATCTATCTATCTATCTATCTATCTATCTATCTATCTATATCTATCTATCTATCTATCTATCTATCTATCTATCTATCTATCTATTGTTCCAGGCATCAAACTCAGGACCAGGTGCTTGACACACTAGAATTTTATTGTCCTGGCTGAAGGCTTTTACAGGAAATGTCTATGTCCAACAAAGTGCTTATGACTGTGTGTGTCACATTGTCCCCTGGCTCTATCTTCTGATGGGAAGAGGAGCTGATTTTATGTCTGCGGTAATAATACTCTTTGCCTTTTCTCTGAAAGCTATGGTGAGGCCTCTTCTTATTAAGTAATTTCAAAGGCAAGGACAATAATAGGAAAAGATTTTTTTCTTATAAAAATTGCTGAAGCAAAGAGAATCAGGACATGCCACTACACCTCCCCAAAGGTTATTTGACTTATTTTGATCCAGTATGAAGTGCTGTCCCATGTTCTGAAATTACTTTTGAAATAACATAGCCATTTTGAAAATGCACTGTGTTGTATGTATGGAGACACGAGTACACAAAGGTTTTTTTTTGTTTTGTTTTGTTTTTTTCCTCACTGTGTAGTAAATGCCATTCTTTGAAACCTTAATGGAGAAAACTGTCTCTCTCTCTGTTCTGCTCCCTCCCAAACTGGTGCACCACACCACCTGCCCCAGCCTGGTTCCTTTTGCTGTATCCCCTTGCCTCCTCCTGTCCTCCTGACTCTGTTGGACAAGCACAACTCAGCACCTTTGAAACAGGACTCTGGAGATCCTGAGTACAGAGAACTTAGTACAGAGGCTCCGTTGCTCTAGAGTTAGGACTTGGACAATGTTGAGAGACTGAGGCATGAGAAGGTAAACATGGGAACTTCAAGTAACACTGGGGCCAGAATTCCCACAGCGGGCATCAAATGAGAACAATCAGACTATGGTTCTCTCTTGATTTATAGTTTTCACATTACTTTGCTTTTCATCAAGTGAGAATGAAGTGGATCTCCAGCAGAGACTGAGTATTTCAGGAGCTCCCTGAGGTGGCCCTGTGCATGGGGTGCGGGTGGCCACAAAGGTGAACACAGCCTTCTCTATGCCCAATGCCATCAGCAGGGAGTCTACTAGAGTAACTTGCAAGGCTGTGTGTCGGGTACCCTTATTGATATGGACCCCTTCCTTCCTTCCTTCCTTCCTTCCTTCCTTCCTTCCTTCCTTCCTTCCTTCCTTCCTTCCTTCCTCCTTCTTTCCCTCCACTCCACATAACCTTGTGACTAGGTCCGAATTTGAAGAGGTTGACCCTTCTTGGAATCGCTACTCTGAGGAAAGAGAGTTAATCTTCTTACTAAAAATACTTTGTATTTGACTTTAGCTTTCCCATTTATCAAAAGGCAGGGGATCTTGGTTTCACCACCCCATGTTGCCTGCGGGGATGCTTACAGATTAACGCACCTTACCCAGAGACACAGGGGCAGATGCTATGCAAATGACAGCTGCAATCATAGCCACGCTTGCACACCTGAGCCCATCGTAACCTTTGGCTGGCCTTCTGGAAATCAGATGAGAGCTGATATTTAATAAAGCTTGTAGTGTCGAGAAGATCGTGGTAGCAAATCTTGCAGAGCGAATTTAGACTTCGGTGACCTTTCTATATACCATTACAGACAGTGTCAGCAGGTCAACGCGATGCGCAGCACGCTCTCTGTTGTAGAGAAAAACAACAATTGTGTCTTTATCAGGCTTGGTTGTTGTAAAGAATAAGAAAAATGTTCCTTTCACTAGTTTGGCCCCTCTGAGTCTGTCTGGATTGGGAGCCCCGTTACACTATCACAAAAGAAACATAATAATCATGTGCGTATCAAGGGCCGGTGAACTATGGATTCAATATTTTGCAGAGATTGCATTTACTACAAAGCCACAGGCACAACCTTATTATTGTATCTGCCCTCAGTCATGTGGAGGTGGAGGATGCCTGACACATTCGTTAACTTTTCTGCCTTATTAGTCCACTCAAGGCTATGTGGGCCTTTACCAGGGAGGCATCACCCACTGCTTGCTTAAAGCAAAACATTCCCATCTCTTATATTAGAAAGCAAGAAATATGTCCCACCCACAAAGCCCTCTATCAAGTGCATGTCCAACTTAAAGAAGAGTAAAATAAGCGTCAGTCCCTATGACTGTGCTGGGAAACAATATTAGCAGCACTTAACCTGTGCCCGTGTCTGCCTGTGTCTTCTCTCGCCCCACCTGGGGGAGTCAACCAGCCTGTGTTGCACTATTTTGTATTAATTCATCTATTGCATTTCTTGGTAGTTATTCTGTGTAGCTGTTCCCACTCCATATGTGTAGTATTGCCTATTTTTTAAATTTTATGCAGCTGGAATCGTCTTGTATACACCATGCTTTCTCTTTTTTAACTTAGCCTTTAAGTTTCCACATATCGATGTAATATATCGCGATGTATTCATTCATTCATTCATTCATTTATTCATTCCACCCTTGATGATCATCTGGGATGTTTCCAGACTTTCTAGTGGAGGAAGCTATGAAACATTCCTGAATCATCCTTCCCAGCACATAGTGCAAGAGTTTCCTCAGGGCTTATACTTCGGATGTAGGGAGGCAATATGTGAGTTTAGAATACATGCAGTTTGAGGCATGTCACAATATTTCAAACTAGGTTACAGCACTTAATCTCTAACCAGCAGTGGACAAGCATTACTTATTTTTATAGCTTTATCAAAACTTACATTTGCTGGCCTGACATTATAAGATGGTAATGGAAAGCTGAGGAGGTTTTGCGCTATTTGTCTTTACTGTCAGGGAAGCAGGGCACTTTTGCTCCTAGGACAGTTGCATTTCCTCTTCTGTACAATCCCACTTCTTTTCCTTCGCACATTTTCCCATCATCTTTTGCATGTTAATTCTTTTTGTCAGTTTGCTACATGTCCTTAGCATTTCTCAGTTGTAAAAAGGTGTAATATTTCCACTTGGTGGCTTATATTTTCACTCTTCTTAAAATAACATCTTTCGGTGAACAGAACTTCTGAGTGTTAATGTAGTCAAATTCACAAAGCTTTTCTTCATGACTTATACTTTTGTGTGTTATTTCATATATTCTAGCTGGAGATCACAGATGTGAACTCTTTTTTCTTCTAAAAGTTTTCTTTATTGAGCTTCCCAAAATCCACTTGGCACTTATTTCTGTGTGGCATGTGAGGAAGAAAGGCAATTTAATTTTTTTCATAGGAACGTGACCCCTGCAACCCCCTATGGTTGTCTATCCTTCTCTGCGCAGCCTCAGTGCCCCTCTGTGGAAATCAGATCCCCATGGAGGCGCAGGCGCACTTCTGAGCACTCATTTCCTTCCACTGCTTGACTTTGTACACATGCCAATATCTAACTGTCCTCACTGCCATGGCTTTGGAAAAAGTGCAGTGCCTGCAGAACAGTTCCCCGTTCTCAGCTGCTCTGAGGAGCATCCAGCTGCTTCCCAGCCCGTGTTTCCAAACCCAGCATGGAGTCAGCTCATCCAGTCTCATAAAGTGGAGAGAGAGAGAGAGAGAGAGAGAGAGAGAGAGACAGACAGACAGACAGACAGACAGACAGACAGAGACAGAGAGAGACAGAGAGAGAGAGACAGAGACAGAGGCACAGAGACACAGAGACACAGAGAGAGACAGAGACAGACAGAGAGAGAGAGACAAAGAGACAGAGATGGAGAAACAGAGTGTTGATGGGGATCTAACCCAGGGCCCCTCACATACTAGCCAAGAGCCCTTTCACTGAGCAATGACTCTTGTCTCCCTTGGGGGATTTTCAGTGGTGTTGAATTCAATACCTAAATCACTTTATGAAAAGTTAACATTTTTACTATTTAATTCTTATTTATGAATTATTTAGGCTTCCATTTATTTAGGCCTCTTAAGTTTCTTATTAAAATTTTCTCATTTTCGGGCTGACAAGCCTGAAAGATGGCTCAGTGGACTAAGCATCTGCTTAGCTAAGTGCAGGGACCGAATTGGATCCCCAGCATCATAAGCAGAGCCAGCCCTGCCCCTGGGTGCACTGAGACTGCTACCAAGTCCAGGGGTGGTGGCACATGCCTGTAATCCTGGCACTGGAGAGGCTGAAAACAGGAGGATCGCTGTGAGTCCAAGCTGCACAGTGAGACCCTGTACCAAATACAAAATATTTAAAAATATTTTTTTCTCATTTTCTTCAAAAACACTGCCATGTACCAAAATTTTATTCTAAAGAAATATATTTGCACGTATAGCTTAAAAACACCTTAAAACTATTAAATTCACTAAATTAAATAAATTGACCTTTTTAGGCTTACTTATCAACAGCAATCTGTTGATTTTCTTGAGGTTTATATCAGTGGTAAATGGTGACTAAAAAATTCTCATTTCTATGAGTATATTTTCTCTTGGTAAAATCTCAGTAAGACGTAATAGTGGTGGTATTTCTTGGCTTGTTCCTGTTCTTAACTGGCAAGCTTTTCACCTTCTTTCTATCAAGTATGCTCTTCCTGTGCAGCAGCATTTCATTCATTCATTAGGAAAATGAAGTTCTCTATTCTTGATTTGTCAAGATTTTTATTATGAATATATTTTTTGAATTATTGTCTTATATCCACTAAAATAATCAGACAGTATTTATTATTTTTAAACCATTAATTACATGAATTACATTACACATTGGCCCAGTGGTGGCAAACCTATGGCACCCATGCAGTAGTAGAACCCTCTGCTGGCATCCAGGCCCAGCTGTGCCAGCAGCCTTCAGCAATGGATTTTCAGGTTTAATTACAGTGTTGGCACTTTGGTATAAATAAGTGGGTTTGGGGTTGAAGGGATCTGTTGGTCTCAGATGATTGATTCTACCTGGTGAGAAATGGCAGCAAGAATAAGAAAATGATAGATAAGAAGACAAAAGCTGAGCTAAGTGGTGGCTGGTCTGCCTGGCAGGGAGATGAACCCAGTAGCACAACAAAAGCAGCATTTATTTGTACCTTTGCAAAGTAACATGTGACACAAGGTTGCCTAGCAACTAATAGCAGACCTTAACCAGACAACAGGTTTATCTCAGGACTGAGGTAGCTTGTTTGCTTTAGTCACTGAGTCCTAGTCCTGCCTACACACCTTTGACCAATTTTCTAGCTTCCACAATTCCCAACATGGGGTTGTATTTTGGGCACTGAGCCTCCGGAGGGTTCAGCGTCACTGTTGGCATCACAAATAAGACAACCTTGAATTCCTAACATAATACTAAGAAAACATGATGAATAGTAACTTGTACACATTGCAGAATGGTAGGAAATCTAGGTTATAAGTGACTAAGCACTGATGCCTTTCTCATTTTGTTTCTTCCTTTGTAAAAATATCTAAAAATAATTAAAATATTTAGTATGAATTTGTACTATTTTATCTTATAAAATAGTCATTGTCCAGGAAAAACTTCACATTCTTTTTTCTTGCTATCTTGCTATAAATTGATAACAGTATGAAGATTCTGGTTTAATTTGAATCTTCCTTTCTCTATAGTTATTACTCTTAGGAAGTAATGGTTGAATGACTGGGATTATAGGTTGACTTTTTAAATTTTATTTCAGTGTCAAACTTGCTGTGTGAATAAAACCATTCCTAAGGTATCAGTTAATTGCAATGGAATGACAGAAAAATGACTTCCCCAATGATAAGAGACTCCCTTTATAAAATTCCTACATGCCAGGCATGATGCCAGGGCAATTTTATTTGCTTTACATATTTTTGAATTGAAGCCCCTATTAGATGGCTACCATCATCCTCA
>PVKN010031576.1:0-12452 GCA_004027915.1 Capromys pilorides | reverse complement strand
CAGGCACCACACGCTGCGCCAGCCCCAACCCCAGGGCAGGCTGAGCTGGCTATAACATGAATAAATAAAATTTTAAAAAAATAAATAAATAGAACTAGTTCATAAATCTTCTTCAAGAAACAGCACTACTACATCTCTTAGCAACGTCAGCAAATTTTCCTGTAAGTGACTAAAAGGTGTTTAGATTTTGTGGGTCATGTATGGTGTCACTTACATTTTCTTAGGCTCCTTTAACCCTTTAAAAATGTAAAATAATTCTTAGTTCACAATCCATAAAGAATAACTATTCTGTGGGCCACTGTTTGCCAACCTTTAGAGTAAAAATCATGTAGTAAATGGGTAACATATTGGGTTATTGAAATTCATGAGTTTTGTGTAGTGCATAACCTTGGACAGGCAGTTTTCTAGGAATGAGGTTTGCTTAGGCAAAGACTCAGGATGCACACATCCACACAAGCTCACTGATATCACACTCACACATGCGTTCACACACACACACACACACACACACACACACACACACACTTACCCACCTGCCACAGAAGAATCCAATCTGCTGAAGCAGATGGCACTGTGGTTCTCAACCCAGGCTGTGCTTTTGGATCATCTAGGATACTCTTTGACAATAACCAGGCTAGGGCCCCATACGGACTAATTGAAGTCAAATGTCTGGATGGGAGCCCAGGCATGTGTATTTTTTAAAGCTCTCCAGGTGATTCTGCTTTGCAGGTTGGTAAAGAATCAGGGTCTTGGAGTTGTGGTTCTCAAACTTAATGCACTTCAAAATCACCTGAGGGCTGATTATACGCTGGATGGTGCTGTACTCAGATTCTCTGAGGCAGTAGCTCTGGGCTGGGATCCTAGAGTTTCTTTTTCTTTTTACTCTGCAGTACTGGCCTAGAAGCTCTGTTATGAGAGACATTGAGAACTCCCCTTCAGTTGGGACTCTGCTGGTTTAGTTGGCTAGTAGATTGCTTTGCTTTGTTTTTTGTTAGCTTAGAAGTTTTTAGGGCCAAGAAAAAAAAAACTTAGGAAAGTAACTTGAAGGCAGGAACCATGGGAAAGCATAGAATAAAATCATAACAAACATTTGTTTAATTTAGAACAGAAGAGAAAAGCGCTTTTGCTCTCCTAGTAGAGGAGGAAGGAATTCGGAGTAAAGGGCAAAGACATTTCAAGGACTGCTTTGAATGTGTCTCCCATGACAGGGAGAATGCTCATGCGAAGAAAAGTTTAGCAAAGCCAACAATACCAGTCGAGCAAGTTAGTTACATAGTCGGGGCCAAGTATTTTGAGGAACTCTTCTAAAAGAGATGACAGTGCCATAGGAGCTTGTAAAACTTTATTGAAAATTTCATACGTAAGGCTTCGCTTAATAAATAAAGAGCCTCATAAATTCTCTGTGGTTTCAGATGTTCTTTTTCCTGAATTTATAACTTCTGAGGGTCACAGGCACTTTTTCTTCAAAGGGCCCCATTTTCCATTAAAAAATTAAAAATTATGTATTATGATTAAGTGAATTTAAATATATATTAATATCATATATTACAACTTTTACCTTAAGCAAAACATTTTTTGAGCCTTCTAATTTAAAAGAAATTAGAATACTAAATTTCTGCACTCCGTGCTTAATAGGCAAAATGGGCACAGAAGGACTCTAAGGCTCCTCCTTGGACTTGGCAAGCCAGGTTCTACATTCAAACAAAATCCCCTGGAGAGGCAAGTACACCCTAAAGTTTGAAACGCATTTGCTGGAGCTTCAGTGTACATTAACAAATGAGTGAAAAGTGTAATTTTGAATTTCTTATACTTTCTAAATCCTGAACACATGCTCCCTGAGTGTATGGTACCGTAGTCAGCTGCACATCTCAGGAACCCCAGTGATCTTGGGGCTGTGCTGTCCACAGGATCAGGAGCTCTGCAGCGTGGTAGACATGGAAGACGTGAATTCTGTCAGGATTTGGTGTATGAGTGTGTGTGCATGTGTACATGTGCTTCTGTGTGTGTGCGTGTGTGTGTGTGTGTGTGTGTGTATGTGCGCACACGTGCGTGCTATCGGGGATCAAGCTCAGGACCTTGCACTTGCTTGATCTGATAGCTCTAAAGATTTCCACTCTATATTTCTAATAACATTCATGAACACAAGAAACAGTGTACTTGTGTTTAAATGCAGTTTCAAATCTAAGAGAAAAAAATATAGCTAATGCAATGTTATGGAATCTATTCCCAGTTTTAAAATAGCTATGCTAGGGATGGGGTTATAGCTACATGGCATACATGCCTGCCTAGCAAGCACAAGGTCCTGAGTTTGATCCCTGGTATAGAAAAAAAAAAAAAAAGAAAAGAAAGAAAGAAAGAAAGAAAGAAAAAAGAAAATGACTATGCTAAATTTTCTGTCTCTTAAACTATTTCCACAGTGAATTATTATTGATATTTAAATTTTTAATTTAAAATATGGTTGGTGGTACAGCTCAAATGACTCATTTATCCTTCTTTAGGAAAGAGTAGTATTTCATTATGAATAAACACCAGTCTCCTTATTTACTTGCCTTTTGCTGGACATATAGGCCACTTTGAATTTAGCTTTTATAAATTTTGCCACTATAAACATGAACGTGCATGTACTATTGTAATATGGTGTGCTTAATCCTTTTGATAAAATACCCAGAAGGGAAATAGCTTGGTCAAAGTTTCTCCAATATTGGCTAAGTGCAATAAATGAGATACACAAGCTTAAATAGGCCATGCCTTGATTTACATAAGAAACCCAAAGTATGAATAAAGAGCAAGATAAAAAATATAGATAATAAAGAAAAATAGATCATTTACAATAAAATGAACTGTCATGACTTATATAATGAACTCAAAGCATAAATAAAAAGCAAGATAAAAGATGAGTAATGGAGAAAACAAAAATGGATCATTTGCAATAGGGACAGGAACCAAGAGATAGAGGGGAAAGGAAAGAAAGGGAGAGGAAAAGTTAAAAAAAAGATGAAGATGGGTTGTGTCCACCTAGAAACTCCACATGAGGAGTAATCATTATTACTCCAAACATACTAAAATTACAAACTGAAAAAATAAATTTTAAAAAAATGCAAGCCAGTTGGAATGTTCTATCAAGAATCTAAAATGGTAGCATACTTTCAAAAGAATGGTCACTGTTGAGAGATCAAGTAGCAAAATAGGAAAAATAAGCAAAAAGTTAAGATTCATGATCTCCACTTACAGCAGGACATGGAAAATTTAGCAATAAATAGGTAGAACAAGATGAAAACAGAGCTCAAGCACCAGGGAGAAAGATCAAGATTCTTGGCCTTGTCTCTGAAGTTTTTATATATTTTCTTAGAAGAATGGATTTATATTGAAATATATGGATGTCACCTGGCTGGAGTAAACATATGGCAAGAAACTTTCAATGACTGACATTCTTTTCTTTTTGTAGTCACAAAGTCACTGATTTGAAGGGTCTGCAATATGCCAAGCATTACACCTGCACTAACACATTAGCTCGAATAATAGTCAAAGGAGCCCAGCGAAAGATAGTGGTCGTCCCATTCTACCGATGAGGACGTCTGTCTCCAGAACCTCCTGACAGAGCTGAGATTCAGAGGACAGTCCTATTGATTCCAAAGTACATGGTGTACGCCACCATAACGTACTTCCTTGCCACTAAACGTTGGGTAGCAATAAACGTGCTCTTTTACATCTTACAACAACTTGTTTCATCTATTTTGCTAATGTTAATAGCAATAATTAGATAAGTCATTACTTTAGGGAGATGAGGGATAAAACTGACAAAAAGTATGACAGAATTACAAATGTTAAGTACAGTCCTTACTTTACAGAATGTGGCAGTAACACCCATTTCTTCATTTTCTGTTCTACCTGACATTGTTTGAAAGGTTAAGAAAGAAGTTATTCCATTAAATAGACTACAATTGCAAGTTTTAGTATTGAAATATGTGCCGGTGCAATTGATATCAACGTATATTTCTTATCTAGAATATTACTTTAGAATACAGTATATGGTCTTCTCTATGAATATTAAGTTATTTAAGTAGCAAGATTAACCTTTGACATTAGAATCCCAGTCCCCCAAACCCAGCATCTGTGCTTCCTTTGAATTCTATCAATCTCCAATTCCACAGGTTTAAAAGTTACAGCACCACGGAGCTATGATTTGTCGATTACACTTCATAGATACGAGGTACGAGGGCATCCAGATATCATCTATTAAGCCAGCAGAGCACCCATTAATGTTCCAGTGGCAGTAATTAAATCCGGATGGAAAAATAGCTACAAATATTTCTTCAAAACTGAACCAGATGTTTTGGCAACTGGTGGAAGGCGCAAACCTGAAAAACTCCACATGCTCCGAGCAGAGGCTCTTCAGAGGGGAGCCTTCTGTGAACCTCAAAACTCACGTGATTCCAGCCTGGTGGCAAGATTCAATAACAGCACATGCTTGTACACATGCATGGGCACACACACACACACACGTGCACGCACACACACACTCAAAGACTCCCCTCACCTCTTTGTGAATATATAGAGAACATCCAAGCACATAAAGAAATAATCATAATTGTAAATTTATTAGAAAATGTTTAATAACAAGAGAGAATAACGAACACGTTTATATTTTCATGCGTGAGACCAAATCAATTCATGCCGGCTCTCCAACTCCGTCATGCCTCGTAGATCATCTTTGCAGGTAGCTTACCCAGGATACAATTTCCTAATTAATAGCCAATAAAAATATTAATTATTGCCATTTTCATTTAGTGTTCAATTAACAAATGAAAACATAAAACACAGCTCACAGCTGGACCAAGGCTACCTGAGAGACACATGAATCACTGGCATCTTTGCATTTCTACTTTTTCCACAGCTTCTTTGTTCCCCTCCAGTTTGGGTTCTGTGAGACAGCCCCTCTGACCTACATAAAATTATCTGACATTCCCCTCATAGGAGCTCATTTAAATATCTTGACAAAACGTTTTCCAGCAAGCCAGAGCTCATCTGAGCCCTCATATGTATATCCACCATGAAGCTGTTATGATATCCTGTCATGAAATGAGATGAGAAGAGTCATTTGGTCCGTGGAGACTTAAATTAATAACGGTGATGCTGGCCTCCAACAGCCGGGCCGGCACAGTGGCTGCGAGGACCCCTGAAGCAGCTGGACTTTTAATTCAATGCAGCGCACCTTGAACTTCAAAAAGGGAGGAATAAAAGATGGAGCAGCCCTTGCGCATACTCCAGAATGTGGCAGCCACTGAGTGCCACAGGCCACTGTCTCCTTGGGCTGGCAGCTTTCCTTCTGTCAAGTCAATTGCTACCCTGGTAAGTGTCTGATTAGACTTAATTTATCTTCAGTGTAAAGGAGGTTAATGACACTGTTATTTTCTCTGCTACCGGGTTTTCTCGTATCCCTGTAGAATAATATTCCTAGCTACCTTCTAAGAGGGAAGAATCGTGGAGAGAAGCTGCCTGGGTGATAAACAACCTTTAAAGAAATACCGTGTCCTTCAGAGAAGAGAAATGAGGCAAAATAATGTTAATTGAGAAAACTGTGCAGGAAATATTTCACCGGCCCTGAGACAACATAACGGGCCCCTGGTCACGTAAAGCACAACAGTACGTAGAATGCTGCTTGGGAGACTGAAGGTACCATTCCAAGCTGTTCCTGTCAGTTTAGGTGGAAACTTGCCGAGGGAAGAGTGACCCGTATTTCCTAGTTATTCCTCGTAGTTCTTGGTTTATTTTTCCTTCAAATACTGACTCAGAGAACAGAGCTTCCCACAGTGTTCAAGCATGTTCAGGGGACACATTCTGTCAACTCTCGCGGGATCTGTATTCAAAAGTGAAGGATGTTCTCAAGAAGTGATGAACTTAGTGCTCCTCCGGCCTCTCCCTATTCATTGTTTCAGTCATGGTATTTTGATCCCTTAATAACTACCTTTTCAAGAACACAACTGTATAAAATCTGGGGTATTCTAAGCACAGTGTAGTGAATGATTCTCAAATCATCAATACATGCAACTAGAGAAACAGTCTGAGATTCCTTCTACGTCAGTAATTCTCACATTGAAAAGATTGTTTTGGAAATGCGTTGTCTGATGATTAGGCCACTGTTATACTATGGAGCTAGCTTTCTTTTCTTTCCTTCTAAAATCCTGACCTCTTTAATATTATATTACATTCTTCCCATACAGAGAAAAAAAAGTCTGTTATTCCTGAAGAAGTTTGGCCAACCAACAAATTTCCAAACAATACTGCAACAAACGATTCCTAAGAAAAACTGCAGGGTGGTATAAATAAAAATTCGTATAAGCCCTGAGGCTCCTACCATTTGCTCTTCAGAAACACAGTTGTAAGCCACCACAGCAAGTGCTGAACTGTTTTCATGTAGCCCTGTGTCTTGTTTCTACATAAAATTATCGTAAAAGTATAAGGAACTTTCTCTAGGACAGGTCCAAGTGATTACAGAGGCTGCATTTCGCTCTTTAAGATAGTTCTTCTTTAACTTAATCCAAGGAGCCTTTTTTGCGGATGTCTTTATTCTCTTCTTACATCACATGCATTTCTTTTTGGAAGACCCTTTCACACAAGAAAGCTGAGAATTGATCACCTCGTGAGAATTTCAGTATGTGGGAGGTGTTAGTGGAAAATAACCTGAAATTCTGATGCTGAGAAGCCAGCTGCATTTCCCCCAAACCCGAATGATTTTCTCTTTTGTGGCATCCTTGAAGACTCTAGTTCAAACCTTCAGCCCTGACATGCCTTGGGTACCTTGAGAGTGTGGCCCTTGGAGTTTCAGGCATTGGGAGTGTGGCACTCAAGGGTTCATGTGGTGACACTTAGGTCCTAAAGAAGCTAGCCTTGCAAGGGACCAAGGTATTTGTTCTAGAATCTGAACCTAGTCTACAAAAGGCTAGGTATGAAGGAGATAACACTGGTTGTCCCCCTCTTTTCTGGCTTCCTGTCTGGCAATGTGATCTCAGACTCCATCATGACTCCACTGTTAAATTTACCACAGGAAAAAACAGTGGAGCCACCCAATCTCGGACTTTCAAGCTCCAAATCAATGAGACAAATCAATCTCTTGTCTTCAAATGTAGCTTGCCTCAAATATCTCCTTATGGTCATAGAAGATGAAGTAGCACATACCAGACTT
Organism: Capromys pilorides; assembly: GCA_004027915.1. Taxonomy (NCBI): domain Eukaryota; kingdom Metazoa; phylum Chordata; class Mammalia; order Rodentia; family Capromyidae; genus Capromys; species Capromys pilorides. The sequence continues at coordinate 5,269 of PVKN010031576.1, read as the reverse complement.
CAGTAGTCAAAATTGTAAATACTGGCTCTAGGATTCCTAGAAGCCACATGCATATGTGTGTGAAATTGTTTCCTCTGGATTGATGACAGATTTTTTGAGCCTTCTAATGTTTTATTGTCCCTTCTGGATGGACCATAGTTTCCAGAGCATATGGAAATTAACATTCATTCGATATCTACCAGGTGTGTTAGACTTACAAATTCTAATTACAACTAGAAAAGTATATGTACGCATCCCCACTGAACATATGAGGGTACTAAAACTTAGACAAGATGAGTAATTGTAGGGATGTCACAGCTGTTAGTGCAGAAAGGAGAGGCTTCAAGCTTGTGTTCTTTGTGCGACACCTCTGTGCCTACCAAGGTTATGCACCTTGAGCTGGCCTTCCCCACCCTACAAAACAACCAACATTTCCAGACTAAATATTAGTCCAGACATCAGATCTTTCATCCACTTGAGATTGGTTGTTAACTCTGAGTACCTGTTTGGGTTGTGAATCACTGTTTTGAGAAGCATCTCCATCTCCCAGTAAAAATTCTAAAGATTAACCTAATCATTCCATGAGTGTGACACCTTGGGCGGAGTATTTGTTCTATTGTGCTATCACATAGATATGTTATTTGTTAGCAGTACAAGCAAACACGTGAGGTAATGTAAATTGCAGTGATTCAGAAGCCTCACTGCTACTAGGGAGGGGAAGAATAGCCAAAATTAGAAGGCAAGAAACATGAGATGGTCAAGGCAGGGAAGTACGAGGTCCCTGCTGTCCCTGCACAGCTCCACTGGAACTGACCGCAGGTAGCACAGTGTCCTCTCTCTGCTGGGCTGTGTCCTCTCAGCATGAGACAATCCACCTGACTTTGGAAGTCCTGGTAGGAGTATTAGCAGCCTCAGTCACCTTCTTTCTGTCTGGAATCCAGGAAGTAGGGAGAAGTTGGCTGGATTCTGTGGTAAAAGACCAGCTTGGCTTCGTCATCCAGACTACAAGGTGAGGTTGACCAAAACCAGAGAAAAGTTTCTTTCTGAGCAGTAAACAAAAAGTGCACACTACAGGTAGCTTTGAAAGACTCCTTCAAACGACTACATTCATGATAAAAATAAAAATAAAAAAATCTTCACCGGCCCTTACTTAAATGGGTGAAAACGTAGGGCCTATGTAAGTGTGCTTGTTGGGGTTTGTTTTAAACATGTTAGTACTATTTTTTCAAACGTTGAGTTCTAATCAGTATCTCCACTCATGCCAATGTGATACAGGAAGGAATATGTTGGGATTCGATGTATTCTTCTCTTCATTGTTACAACTTGAAAACATCAAAATGCTGCTCTTGGCAAAATGAGCACCCAAGGGAGCAGGATCAGCGAGTAGAGAAAAGTCAAGAATCCGACTGCCCAAGCAGCACCTTACTGATTTCCCCGGCATCTGTGCTCCAGGCCTAGGTCTCTTGTTTGTGGTTCGGGGACTAATAATACCCTGGTAGAACATCTCCCAGGGGAAACCATGGTTATTCCTGCCATATACTGTAGTAAGCACTCAAGCATTTTAAAATTTGAATATTTATCTTTCCAGAGGATTCTATCAAGGACCTCTAAAGTCTTAGTCTTCATAGTTTCTTCCCAAAGCTACTCTGGGCTCATAAGGAGAACTCTCTATCCTAAGTACCTCTAATTGGACAGCTCCAAGTCAGGCTGTTTTATTGGGTTCTAAAACTTAAACCACAACTATAAATCAATTCATCTCTAACAAGTTTCCCTCCAACCTTGATGTTATTGAGATTCTCTCCCAGTGAATTCATTTTGGCATGGGGAATTTCATCATTTGATAAAACCTCAGGGTCAGGGAACCAGCTAGCTTTGAAAAATTTAAATAGATTAATGGAGAAAAAGGTGTGGGAAACTGTGCAATTCACTTCCTGTCTTTGGGAAGCTGCTATATATACTTAAGGAGCTGATTCAAACTTCACCCATAGTAAATATACTATGCATGCAAGTTCACCAACTAACAGGGTCTGTTTGAGCTCCAGGCAGAATGATCCCTGGAGTCTAGCAGAGGCAGGAAAGAGGGAGGCAAGAGTTCCTAGAAAATATTTGCGCTTGAGAAGGGAATCAAAGAGCATTCACAAGAAAAAGGAGATGCCAAGTCTAGCCAAGTACTCTTCTACAAGAAGACAAAGCAGGAATGGAATAGAAATGTTTTAGCATGTTCAAGAGAAAGAGTTTAATACCTAGTATGTCCAACAAACCAGAGAAGTTCCTGGCTTCCTTTATTCTCTTTTACCTGCAGAGGAAATCTCCTATCCTCCTTACTAGGCCACCTAAAAATTCATGTTGATACATTACATGGTCCTACAGAACTCCCGGTAACCTCTCTCATCTGGAATTTACACAGTGATCATAGCCAACAAGCTATGTTTTAACAAAGCCACACATTTTACATATATCCTCTTTCCTGGTTTCATGACTGTATGTCTTACTTATGCTGTTCATTTTTTAAAAACAAAATTATTTCACAGAAGCTAGATCCAGGATCCCTAGGGGCCTTCTACACATAATTCTTGCAGGAAATCTGGGAGCTTCCTCATTTCTACAGAGCTGGGAGGATGTAGTCCAAAGGGAAGCTTACATTTACAATATAGAAGGTAGCTTAGGGACTTTAATTTAGGTTTCAAGAGGGTTCTTAACAAAAAGCATTTTGTGAGCCTTTGTTTAAAAATGTTATTTTTATGATGCCGGCTATGGTAATTGTGTTACCCGTGATGTGTTAGCTGTACAATCGCAGCTAATTTTCACAGTGATTCTGACCATCATTGTTAGAGTAGGTGTTTACTGTCCTGATCTCATCAGGTGATGCTGATTATTTTTCTCAGTAGAATCATAAATGTTTTTTTTTTCCTCTCTCAGATGCTATTTTCTCTATCTGGAATATCTAATTATCTTTGGTCTCATGGTAATTACACTCTATTTCTATCCCATACCCTGGTTGCATTTGCATTAAAGGAGATTGAGCTACTCTCATACAGTACTTAGATTTGTGCATTGTAGACTTAGCTTCAGATCTCTCAACATTTTGGGTTAGCTCCAGAATTCATTTCCCTATACTATATTTTTCCAACTTTATAAACCGGTCCTTTAAATCTAGCATGGTGGTACCCTGTGTAACCCCAGAACTCTGGAGACTGGGGCAGAAGGATAGAGTGAGGCTAGCTTGAGCTATGTAGCAAGACTCAAAACAACAAAAAAACCTACAGCAGCTGAGGACTTAGTTCAGTGGTACAGTGCCAGCTAGGCAAGCATGAGGGCCCGAGCTCAAGTCCCTTACCCCTTCCCCACCATACAAAAAAAACCCAAGTTCTGTAACATTTTTGCCAATACTACCACATGAATTAAAGGGATTAAACAAACTTAATTCTAATGGATTTCATAGAGATATTTAAAACTTTTGTTATTACAGCAAAAGGGCACTTAAAAGGTAACATAGTTTCACTCTCCTAGGAATACAGTGAATTTATTGTAGTCATTAGAGATACATACTCTGCACTCAGAACATCACTCTGTGGAGAAGTTTGTTGAGTGAACCATGACGGAGGTCTGCCAGCTAAAGCAGAGAGCATCGTCCTCGACCACTGTCATGGAGTTTCAGGACTCTAGAGAACACAGAGTACAACCCTGTAGCATTCATAGTATATACAGAACAGTAATGACTGAGAGAAGGGAGTGCCCACTACCTGTGAACAGAGGGAAGAAAACACCGCACACAACAAAACAAATTGCTCTCATTTTAAACACCTCCCTAAAGTATTCTTCAACCTATTTTTGGTGAAGAGAATTTTTGTCTCAGGAGAATTCTGACAGCCATTCTCTTCCCAAGTCAAAGGCTGGCCGTCTACTGCAGAGGCGGGGCAGGAGGAGAGATCGGCCTGCCTTGCAGTAACTGATGCTCATCTTCACATCTGACCTGCAAATTCTCTTTGAAACCTTGCTGTGACTCAGTTGCATGACATGTGGCTTCCACCCTCCCTGCTCACCCCCAGCCCACATCCCTCACACACCCCCTCCCAGCCCCCACTCCTTCTTCACCTCCATCACAAAAGAAGACATAAGAAGTGAGACAGATGAAGTCTGGGGAAAGATGAACAGTGGCAGTGCTTGTATAGTAACACCTAGTTCCTCAAAGTTTGTAAAAAATCACAGCACACATAGACTAGGCATATTAGTTATCTGTAGCTGTATAATAAAATATCTACCAACTTAGAAGAAGAGCATACGAACAATTATTATCTCTCACAGCCTGTGTGTCAGGACCCCACTTGCAGTCTACCTCAGCCCCTCTGACTTAAGCTTCGTTGAGAGATTGGGCCTAACTCTAGCTGAGGCCTCAGTACTGTCAGCGACCCCAGCGTCTGGATTCTATCCGATCAAAGCTGCCTGTGGGCTTGTTGGCAGTCCCTAGTTCCTTGCTCTGAGGATTTCCACCACTTGATGGCTCTTAGCCAGAAACATTATTCAGTTCCCACCACACCAGCTTCTGTGACAAGATGGCCATCACATCATGCCCACTGGTGTCCTGCAGAGCAGGCAAGAGTATGCATGCTGTGAACTCATCTTGGAAATCATAACTTTGACCACTTCTATTTGTCAGGAACAAGTCACTAGATCCAGCTCAGGCTTGAGTGGTGAGAATTACACAAGGGTGTGACTCATACAAGGTGAGTAGAACTTAGTAGCTACATCCTTCCCTGCCTCCAGGCTTGAAGAGGCTGAGACCACTGCTCCCTCTCTGGCTGGTGTTCCTCCCTTCTTTATTGGCCCTTTCAGCCAACTGTCCTCTGAATGTCACCTTCCCTATGCATCATGTCAATTCAACACTCCAAGACCTGCAGATGAATCTCTTCCACCTCTACTTCACACTAGACAGCCTGAGCCACCATTGTCTTATTGATCACCAGAATCCCATCGCTGGCTTTATGACCACTACTCTTGTCTTTCTCCATTCAGCAATAATCTTTTCTGATGAATTGAAATCACCTTCTCTGCATGTGTGCATGGTTCAAACTGGCCAGCAATGACCAACGGATCTTGCTCCAGGCTCTCCTTTATCTCCTCCTCTCCTCCCTGGCCTCTAGCCAAAGAAGGCTTCCTTTGGTTTCTCAGATAAACCAAGCACATTCCTGCCTCCGGCTTCTCCCTTGCTCTGCTTTCTCTTCTCGAAATGACCTTTCTTAGCTGGAATGACTCTTCCTCCTTCTCCTCTTCCTCCTCCTCCTCCTCCTTC
>PVKN010031575.1:0-12455 GCA_004027915.1 Capromys pilorides | reverse complement strand
TCAAATTATATTTTTCTTCTTATTGGTGGGAACGCTGTTTCTGATCCAGTCCTTTCTTCACTAAATATGATAAACCAAATGATCATAATGTGTTTAATAAGCTTATCATAATGCTATGACCAACAAAGTAGTGTTGTATTTCTACACGTGGAATAGTATGTACATGATGAAATAATATAAATACATGCATGAGTGTGTGTGTGTGTGTGTGTGTGTGCGTGTGTGTGTGTGTGAATAAATTCAGGTGTATGTGGACATTGCCATTGGGAAATTTAGTGATTTATTTGTAAAAGTTAATAGACCATGTGGTTCACATTGTAGGGTCCTCAATAATTTAATTTTGACATTACCCATTTGAGACTGCATGAGGGATTCTCACGCTTCACATTTCTTTGTTATGTGCATTCACCCAGCGTGCACATGTGCACCTGAGAATCATGTGGCTTCACTCATAGAAGTTCCATGCTATTACTTCTGCTAAAGGCTCTACTGAGAGCAGGTGTCTTACAGATGGTCTTCACATTTTTTTTTCATCTTCTTGTGGAGTCCAGTGTTTTAAAAATACTCTTATTGAGCTAAATTTCCCCCTGCTTCTTCTCCCTTCTCTTTCTCAGGATCATTTTTAATTTTTCTGAAGAAGATAGAGATTTTTTTTATTTCTGAGGATTTTAAAATAAATTATTATTTAAAACTACAGTTCTCTTGGAGATCTTCCCAATTTTGAATCACGTTGCACTGAAAGATTTAGGGAAAGGAGGGAAGTCCTTGGGCACCTACACATACACATTCTTAGAGTTTCAAGTCAAAATTCTAAAGGTTCCAGGCAGGAAGAAGTAATTGGCTTTTCCCCAAGATTTGAGAAGATCTGGGCCTCTCGCCAGTGTTTCCTTCTTTATCGTGGCTGGCTCTGTCCCAAGAAAGTCATCTTTTCTTAAATAAAATTTTGTCTGCAAATATGAGTTATTTGACACTTTACTTCCATTGTCTGGAGGCAATCTCAAATCAGTATGCTTAGTAACCATGACACCCTGGACATAACTATGAATATAGTTTGCAGCTTCTTAGACATTCTTACTACTATTTTGCACTGGGTTCAGACATCTCTTCAAATTTTCCCCACAGAAATCATTTTATTGAATTTAACATTGGTAATTTAATTTCAATTAAATTCATTAGTGAATCACTTTTAATGTCTGTAATACACATGGAAAATTATTTCTTTGGGCTGGCCAGATAGCTCAGCTGATTAAAGCATCTGCTTAGGCAGTGACAGACCCGAATTCCACACATGGCATGCCATGCTGCCCCTCCCCCCCCCCCCACTACCTGGGCCCTCCAAGACAGAGCTTGAGACTGGGAGTAGTGGTGCACGCCTGTAATCCTAGCTCTTCAGAGGCTGTAAGCAGGTAGATTACTATCAGTCCAATGTAATAGTGAGCAGCTGAACACCCTATAGACCCTTTCCATAAAAATAATAGTTCTTAGACTCAAACTTCTGTATGCATCAAAACATTTACGGGGGGTGGGGGGGACCATCGAAAGCACAGAAACATAGCACCTTTACTGGAAAGGAGTTAAAATAAGACACTGATTATTGATTTCTAATCACAATAAATTTATTACAGTTTAAAGTAATTGCAAGATTTTCTATTGTGTTTTCTGTCTGAAATTTGCCTCTCTGGGGTAGTGACAGTAGGCAAAGCTCAGCTCTTTTCTGAGAGTGTCACATTGAAACCCAATTTTGGCTACCTAACAGTCTCATATGGTTTCAAAGTGGCTGGTAATGAGGTACCTCCCTCATCCTCAGTCAGGATTGCCATTGATGATGGATTCCTTTTAGCATCAGGATCATGATTTCAGTGTGAGCATCCTTAACCACCAAATACTGGATCATGTGACTCTCTGTTTGAACTCATGCTACAAATGCTAAGCTTGGCTAGAGACAATGAAAGCAATCAGTTACAATCTGACCAAATTTGGAATTGTGATTCATTTTCTGTTCACAGTGACAAGAAATTCCAAGTTTATAGGGTGATAAACCTCACCTGGAATAATTTCTCCTTTGTTACATACTACATAGACATTTTCTTTTCTGATGCCAGGGACGGTTCAACCCTCAGTTGGCCTGGTATCAGGATACCTTACTCCAATATTTTTCCCCAATAGCTTTGACCACTATGCTATGGGACCTTTGTATTTGCACTATTTCTGACACCAATGTTGTAATGGGATGATAATAATATGAATAAGAGAAATGGACAAAAAAATCCAGAAAGTGACACCAAGATATTGTAGTCAGAAATGGTATGATATACCTATTCACAAATAACAATACAAGGAATTAATAGGACAAACTCTCACACGCAAGAACCTTCTTACCATTCCAAAAAAAATTTACAAGAAACAGAACTTCTTAGAAAGCTACACATAAAAAGTGAAGATCCAATTAGAAATGTGAAGTGTATGGGGAGTCTTTCCAGCTTCTAAGCACCCAGTTATTCTGAATAGGTGTTTCCATCGTACCCAAGACCAAGAAGCTTTTATCAAGCAATCCTTTTTTTGCTCTTTAATACTTACTGTAAGCTAACATCTGAAGTGTAAGTGTAAATTTAAAAGAGAGTAAAAGATCACCCAGGTATATTATTTAGAAAAAAAAAAAAACAAGACCTAGAATGGAGCTGGAGGAACATCAACACATAGAGATGAAGAAAGGATGAAAGCCTACAAACGATATTTAGAAGAACTCAAGATGCAGAAGGAAAATCAGGAGAATGGTATGGTCACAGGACTCAAGAGAAAATTATGTCTTGAGAAAGGGGAAGTGATCAGCTAAGTAAAGCATCATCTAGAAGGTCAAGTAAAAGAAAAGCACTGAAAATACCTTGCTAGCTTGGTGCCATGAAGGTTGTTACTGTAGACACAGTGAAGTAGTTTATTAGTGTGATAAAAAAGGAGTCAGACTGACTAGCCTGAAGACTGAGAAAATGAAATGCCTACTGTGAACTATATTTCATTTATAACATCCAACTTGGGAGACAATTGGAGAGATAGGACCATGGCTATCCAAATGCTGAAAGTCAAGGGCAGACACACAGAGAGACAGAGAGACAGAGAAAATATAAACAGCAGATAAAGATATTTGAACTGAAACAAGAATTATCTGTTACATGGCAATGAATCCCACTGCCAACAGAGTGGAGAGCTTGTGTGTGGAGTACATAGCTAGCAGTTAAAGGAGTTTACTGAAGTCTTCAAATTTATCTGAGAGTTAGGATGAGTGAACCCTAACTGAATGTGAAGCTGAAAGTAAAAATGTTACAGATACTAAGTTATAAAACTCTCATTTCAAATAGCATGATTAATTCGTGACTTACCAAACAAAATTTGCTTAGCAAATAAAAGAGACTCCTACTCATAGCAATAGTTTTCATGTTTTCCAGACCTTACCAGGCAGGTTTTGGGGACATTGTTATGGAGACATAAAAACATTGTTACCCTGTGAAAAAGACCATGTGACCAAAGTTAGGAAAAATTGGACACAGTGTTACATGTCTGTAATTCTAGCACTCTTGGAAACTGAGGCAGAAGGATCATAAATTCAAGCTCAGTCTAGGCAAGTTAATGACTTTGTAAGATCATATCTGAAAAAAAGGGCTATTGATGTAACTCCTTGAGAAAACCCTGAGTTCAATCTTCAGTAAGAAGGAAAGAAAAAAGTCTAAAACTTAGACCCTTTGGGTGGACTGCCAACTGGTGGTCAACTTGGTACACCCAGCTGAACAGAACTAGCCTGTTGCTGGGTGTTGGAGATCCCCCTGAGGATTGTTGCTGCCAGTATAAGAGGCAGAGGCTGTTAGGGAAGCTGTTTGATCCTCTCAGAAGCTGTAAGGAACTGTTGGTTTCATTGGAGGACCTTGTAATGCAGGCTTCCTTGGTGAACTTGGTTGTCCTTGTGGGAGGAAGAACTCAGGACTTCACTGTTGCTGAGACTCTCTGTGGATCACTTTAGGGGAGCGGTGGCCCTCACCTTGAGCATCACTTCCTAGCTCCAGAAGGGAAGATAGGGAAGATATTCTACAGCTCAGTCTGCTGGAGAAGCTTGTCACATTGATTTTCTGGTGGAAACTCAGCTTCCCTTGACCTCTTTGCCACTGAGGATGGCTATGGTACATTTCAGGGGAGCTATGGATTTTACTTGAGTGTCTGTTCCTAGATACAGTTCAGATTCCTCAGCCTGCTAGTGCAAAACCTTCATCCAACTGGCATAGACTTTCTAGCTTTCACCACTGACCTTTGGACCTTGCCAGCACAGTTGCATGAAGTGGCCCTGCATGAGACATTGTCATGAGCTCCAGGCCTCCAGTTGGACTTGTGGGAGGGATTGCTCTGTGCTCTAGGTTTTTGGCTGAACTCATGCAGGATATTATGATCCAGGACCTTAGCTGTATTCTGTGGTCCAGTATGTGGACAGATTTCCTGCATGCTTTATACATAATTTTTGAGTCATTCACTATAAAATAATCTTATAATGTATGTGCCTGTATTGTATTGTTCCACTTGCAAAACCCCAAACCATGGCACATCTCTTTAATAGTGTGACGATTAGTGCAGCACATTTTGAGATCTTCTCCCTTCCAAACCTTAAAACAGATTGCATTTCCTGAATGATTTGTGGTTATACAGGGTCAAGTGACTATCCCTGGCTAATGAGCATTTAACTACTGCTATGAGACCCACCAGAGCTCTTTCTGTCCAACTTAACCCCTAACAACTTTCAAAATAATGGCATCTTTGATAGCTTGGTTCTTGGCATCAGAAGTTGTTTTTAGGAGAAATGACCTATGATATACATTTCGTGTATGTGAGAAATAATCACTAGCTACAAAGAGATGGTGGAGTTTTGTTATTACAGCAGCATTCTCTGGCAAATCTCAAGTGATAAAAAATGGTCTTCACTATGAATTGGATGCTATCTTCTAGTGAACTTTGTAAAGTTAAACAGATCTGTTCAATAACAGCTTCTCTTAATTCACAGTCTCCACCTCTATGAGTGTCATAAGTATATCTCACAGAATTAAAGTTATGCAAGGCAACCTGTTGTTCAAAAATAGCACGTACAGTGCATGGTACATTGCAGGTTTGTAAGAAATGATTGTTGCTAATAGAAGTGGAATGTGTTAAGGATCATGGTATAATACTGGAGTTAACCTTTTGTAGACAGTGACAAGCAAGACTTTGAAGGACCAACTCCCAGAAGCAGGGAATTAGGAAAAATTATAATAGCTTTTCTTTGGGTAGTTAGTGTGGAGCTTATATTAAATATCCCTAGAAAATATTCTTGTTTGTATATATCTGCGTACCATTATTGCAGGCTGCAAAGGTCTTTTGCATCTTGAATTTTTTCCCAGAAGAAATGAGATGGCCACAGTACTCTGACTCACTTCACAGAACAAGGAACACACATTATGGACTGTGATTACATTTAAATATGCTGAAAAGTAATTTCATGAATCCAAAATTTTCAATCATTCCAGATAGTCAGGGAGAAATGCCAAAATAAACTTCCATGAGAACATTTAGAATCAATGTATAATATACAGTTTCCTTTAAATGAATATCTTCCTTCAGACTTGGTGAGGCAGGAATCTGGTTCATCCTGGACAAACACAATAACAAACAAAATCACCAGAATTAGTTAATGCCATGGAAATATTTCTAAATATGGAAAAATGAATGCAGTAAACCAGAACAGTCATTATTGTACATAGGATTTTTTGAGGTCCCATGTTATCTTTTTTTATGTTTTTCGTGCAGGGTCTACAGGGTCTCACCACAAAGATCCAATTCATAGTGATTCTCTTATTTTCAGCTTCCCAAGCACTGGAGTTACAGGCACGCACCACCATGCCCAGTCTCAATCGCTCTCTCAGCGTGCCCAAGGGGTGGGGCAGGTATGGCATCATCTGCACTTTAAATACTGTTACTCTACAGGTGGAGCATTGGTATTATTCATGTCTCATCCGACAATCTCCACCCAGAATTTTCATTTCTGTTATGGTTTGATCTGCCCCATATTTGACTAATTTTTCTATGTGAGACCTTGTTTTTCAGTGTACATTTCTCCTTGCCTTTCAGAAACTTCTAAATATAGGATATCCTTTACTTATCATATCCTGCTCTTATTTATGCTACTTGAACCAACAATTTTTACTTTGACCAAGCTGATTAATTCACATCTTAGCTTTACTTTGAGGTAATATGCCTTCAGACTATGTCAAGTCTATCTCTGTGTACAATCAAAGTCCTATTATTTTATCTTAAGTAGTTCTGAGTTTTTACTCTTTTTACTAGTCTTAGTACAATGTCTGTTTTAAGCTCCATTGTCTTACCAGTTCCAAGCATAGGATATGCACTTAAGAAAAAAATGTTGAACACGTGACTGAGTGATACAATGTGAACATATAGAAGAACTTCTCTTGCTCGTGTTTCTGTACTTCTGGATACAACGAATATATTGCCAAATCATCATGTTATTTTAAGTAGAATTCGAGTGCTATATCTCCTTTCCCTCACTTTTAACAGCTAACACTCAGCAAACTTTAACACTAAATATCTTGAAAACAAATTCCCTCTTCTCTCTCTATGCCTGCTACTACTGCTTTGTTTAGATGCTTGCCATTTTTTGTGCATTCATTATCCTCTTTTAATCCTTTACCATCACTGCAGGACATTTTCTTAAAGTGCAAATCTGATCATTATACTCTAATGCTTAACACCCATCAACAGGCTCCCTATTGCTTTGGAAATACAGTTCGAACTCTTAATGCTGATCTCCACAACTAGCTTGTATACTCTTAGTCCTTCTTTTGCTTACCTCTTTTTACCCTCCATAGTTCTTGCTGCTTATTCAGAATTACAAATTCTCCAAACCCGCCTTCTAACTTTTGCACAGTTTCACTCTGCCTAGGATGCCACCTCCTCAACTCTTCACTCTTCAAAACAAACTTTAAAGCCTTTTCTTCTCTGAGATGTCTTTTTAATTCTTCCAGGCAAAATACATTATATTACATACTTTCATGGTACTGTCCTCAGCCATAGCTCCTAAACTTTTGACTTTGTTGTAGTTGTTCTAATCTCTCTGGCTTGTCAACTCCTCTAGGCAAGGTCCAACTCTTATTCAACTACAAGGTTCATCAGAATTCTACTTTCATATTTACAGTTCTTTCTGTGATACAAGACTGCCCCAAACATATAATGCACTCCCCAATTCAACACAAAGTAACATACATTCCAAACTAAAATGGGAAAAAAAATTGAAAGAAAAATTGAAGATGCTCTTCATCAAAAAAGTTACATAGAGAGCAGATAAGCAATAAAAAGATGTCTAATGTTTTTACCCACCAGGGAAATGAAAGTTTAAAACACAATATGAAACCAGACACACTTACTTAAAAAAATTTAAAATAACAAAGACTAACATAGCAAGTGCTGGCAAGAAGATGAGCATGGAAGAGCTGGAAATTTCTTAATAAATTACTTCAACCCCTACCATATCATATGGCCACTCTAGCCCTACATATTTATGCAATTTAAAGAAGAATTTGTATATACAATGACAATCATAGAACCTTGATTTGGAATAGAGAAAAATTTGAGTCAACTTGCATATCTCTCAGCACATCCATGGATAAACAAACACTGATATACTCATAAAAGGGAATGTGACTCAGCAATACAAACCATGAGCAGCAGCAAAAATTTGCTGCATGAAAGGTCAGTCAAATAAAGTGCATATTGGTGAACTCCATTCATATAAAATTCTATAAATAATCAGCTAATCTATAGTGACCAAAAGTATGTTTATTCCTGAGGACAGAGATACGATGGGATAAGAAAGGACAGGACAGGATAGGATAGAATAGGATAGGATAGGGTAGGGTAGGGTAGGGCAGAGTAGCATAGCATAGGACAGGAAGAGAGATTACAAAAGGCAGAAAGACTTTCAGGGCACAAAGAATATGTTATTTATTTATTTATTTATTTTGCTTTAAACAACTCATTTAACTCAAATGAACTTACATTTTTTTCTCAAGTGACTTGCATTTATTTTGATACATCTTTTTGCCATGGTGATTTATAAGATCTTCAAGTCAATATAAGTATTTTATAAATATTTGAATATTTGGGTATACACCTGCACAATATCTCAGCAATACCTTTCAGCAAAAGAAACACTGAAGAGTAAAGACCAGACACAATTACTAACTACAGTGAAAATCTGCTGGAAATAATTCTGAGGTAAGAAGGCACCACATACCTGTTCAACTAAGAAAACCACCCTTACAACACAGAACGATTTTATTTTTTCATAGGACCTAGAACAGTTGAGCTGCAATTAGGTGTTGAATCACAGAGCAACATTCCCAGTTTATGCGATGAATTCATAGGGCATAGCTTCCAATAACTCACGTACCTTCCCACTGGTCCTCACAAAGTGTGCTTCTCTGGGAGGGGTAGGCTGGCATTTCAGTTGAATTCAGGTACCTTTCTCTTTGGCTTCTTTCTTTTTCTGATAATTTTCCTTGATACACTTTTGGAAGCTCTCATGACTTTTTGAGTGTTAAATATGTTCAATACACACATTAACCCTCTTGGCAAATATCTTGTCTTTAACTTGCTTGTTTATAATAATGCCAACAGAATACTGGGTAACATTGTAGACTCTTCCTGTTTTACCATGGTAACATTTGTGAGGCATTCCTTTTTGCACAGTACCCATTTCCTTGCTGTCTACAATATCACCCTTTTTGTAGATTCACATGTATGTGGTCAAAGGAATAACCCCATGTTTGATAAAAGGCCTGGAGAACATATAACTGGTTTGTTCGTCTCCTCTTGTACTTTGTGTTAGTCATTCTGGCAAATTATGGTAAATTTAGCACAGGTTGTCACTTTCTGCAAGCTCCACATTTAAGTGCTCATCTCTATCTGGAAGATGGTGGTTCTGGCCGAAAGGAAGCGTTCATTTTTTATTATAGAGTTAGTTACACTGTTTTTTACATGTTAAACTTGAATTATATATATATATTATATATAATAATATAATTATATATATAATTATATAATATTAATAATATAATTATATTATATATATATATATGATAATTGATGTTTTAATCTTGCCTCCATAAGTATATTTTTGAAGCAAACATTTTAAAAACATGCTGTCAAGAATTAATTCAAAGGAGATTCTTTTAGCATAACTCTATTTTAGTTTTTTAAAAAAGAGAATAAAAAATAGCAAACACATTGAAGCCTCTAGCTTGGCAAGGGAACGCTGGACCGAAATTTGTTACCTCTCTCACATTCTGTCCTGCACCCTGCTAGAGCTCAATATGGAAATTCATTTTAATCATTTGCATCATGTGTGCTACAATGTCGTCTTGTGTTTAACTAGCAACTAAATTAGAACTGCGTGAGTGTTTATAAACAACAAATGTATAGACTCTTGGAGGTCATACCGTGCTGGATGGAATCGTTATGCTGTCTCACCTAATTAAAATGAGCTAAACATAGGTTAAGAGGACGGTTTGAACCTCAGAAGCAGTGTTCTTCAACTACAAGATAATGAGTTTATAAACAGGATAAGTTAACAATATGGTTGCAATTGAGGTTTTTCTGAAGAAAGTGAAATTTTACTATTGGAAAGAAGGAAATGAAGAAGCCTAGAGACAAAAGGTTATGCTATAGGATAGGAATAATTTCAGAGGAGAAAATAATGCATTGATGAAGCAAGTCTTTAGGAATATAGCTCACTTATATTTACAAAAATAGAATACAATGCTGGAACACTGCAACTAAGAGATCATGTACCTTAAATATCAATCATATTTATACTCAAATTAAAAATGCACAATGAATAACATCTAAAATCATGGTTCCGGCAAGATATTTCAGCAGTCTAAAGTGCCTGCTTAGGCAAGCTTAGGCAACTGCAGGGACCGTGGTTCAGCCTCCAGCACAACATGCTGCGCCAGCCTCACCTCCAGGGCAGGCTGAACTGGTCATAATACAAATAAATAAATATTTAAAAAATCATCATTGGAGCTATATAGTGTCTGTTTAGAAATACCATCAGCCTTTAGAGGAAAACTCAGTGCGATTAACTTCTTCCTCTCAATCAGCCTAAGATTCCTGAGTAGCTCCCATTAAGAGGGAGAAAATACAGATTTTAGGTTTTCTACTTAAACAGTAGCTCCTTCTGAAATCCTGATGGCAATTTCTTCATACCTACATTTTTTTCACCTCCTTTTTATTTTACTTCCATAAGCAGTAGCCAGGGGTGAGAAATGACCTCTTTCCACAAAAGGGAAAGAAAGCTCATTTTAGCATTAAATTATCTAATGGTCTCTTGCTAGCCAGAATGTAGTCCTGGGACCAGCAACAATGGTATCACTTGAGATCCTACCCCAGACTTTCTGAACCAAAATCTCTATTTTAACAAGATGTCTAAGTGATTTGTGTTCATATCCAACCCAAGAAATGCTTGCCTATGCTTCAAACATCCTCTGACATAATGATTATCTTTCCTTTTACTCAATTGAAAAAATAAGAACAGGAAGATAAAATTGTTTTCCATTGCCAGACATGGTATTACGTCCTTGTAATCCCAACACTCATGAGGCTGAAGCAGGATTGCCATGAGTTCAAGGCCAGTTTGGGCTACAAGGCAAATTCAAGCCCCATCTGCACTACATACTGTGGTCCTGTTTCAAAAAAAGAAAGAAAATATCTTACTTGACATGAATCAATACTTTAAAAGTGCCATAGTT
The DNA here is from genome assembly GCA_004027915.1 of Capromys pilorides. NCBI lineage: Eukaryota > Metazoa > Chordata > Mammalia > Rodentia > Capromyidae > Capromys > Capromys pilorides. The sequence continues at coordinate 1,623 of PVKN010031575.1, read as the reverse complement.
GAAATTTTAGGATGGTCCCCATAATTCTAAATATGAAGTCATTCTCTCTTATATCATGCTTTTCTCCATGGAAAATGAAATCAATAGTTCTAGTCATATCTACCACCCCTCACAGCCTCATTTATTTCCTACTTGTTGACTCTCAAAATCTCAAGCGTGCATGATTTAAACTTTATCCATCTCTTAAAGTCTACTGAACGAGTGACTTACTAAATGCCTTAATGTGAGAGATTGAACAGATGCTGTTTTACCCATTAATATGGAGAATAAATAGCTTGATGTTTACACTGCCCCTTGGGATGAAAGAATCAAGGGATTGAAGGAGAAGGAAGAGGGAAAGATGAGAGCAGATGCCCTAGTTTGGCATACACTAGCCCTTAACCCTGGATATCCTGGAAGTTTGCAATAGCAGATGGGTTGAAGTTATTCAGTTGTTTCTTCCATGGCCCTCTGGATACTTGGTATCAGGCCTATGACCATTCTCTACAGTTTTTCCAGGTAGGTAAGCACAGAATTATCTATAAAAATTTACTGCTGCTTCCTTGAAGTATGAACTAGCTGTGCTCGCAGGTGCACAAGGCTTTTTCCTCATAAAAATACTTCAGGGGTATTGTTATCAATAGGGGCTATTTTGGGGTCTGTACCACATATCAGACTCTGTACTAGGCATTTAACGAATACACATATAATAACCTTGCAACTGTTATTCAGGAAATCCAGCTGGTGATGTTGGAGCCTGACATCAATTTGGGGCCTATTTGAGGCAAGTGTAATTGTTTTTCTGTGATAAGACACTCTTATAACATACTTAACCTCCTACCCAACTTTCTAGGACCAGATCAAATGCCTCCTTCACAAGGAAGCTTTTCGGTGATTTGGTGATATCCTCTCTCCATAGCCCTGATATACTTTCCAAATCATAGCTTCAACTTCTTCTTCCTTTAGCCTGAACTCTTGCTTCCTCCTACCATAAGTTGCAATTAATTCTGTTTATAGTTATGGCCCACCTGCCCACCCATACATCTGACACATTAATTGCTCTTTGAGAAACCAGTTTCTGCCTCATAGCATTTCAGTGGCATCATCAGTTGGCCTATGAACTGACTTATGCACAAAGTCTGCACTCTGGAAGCTTTGGAAGTTAAATGTTCACTATTAGTTGAGTAACCACCTTTTATATATAGCTGCCAATAGCTGAGAGCCCCCTTTCTATAGCAATGGCCTGACCTCAAGCCTTTTGTACTCAAATGTGAGTTGCTCTTGCCCTTCTTTTGTTTTATTTATTTATCTATTTATTCATTCATTTTTATTTTATCATTTTTTAATAAGAAATAATAATGAGAGTTTCAAAACACGTTAGTAGGACAGCCACAATAATTAATACAATGTACATTGCTGTCTCCATAGTAGTTTTTCAAAGTACAAGATGCAGACCTGATAACTTTTCTAAACCCTATTGATACAATTTTTTTTTCTAATTGAACTAAACAAAAGTAGTTGTATGTATAATCCAACATTCCATAATAGTGATGGGTTATCAGCAGAACTGGCACTGCCGGAAGCTGTTGATTTGAGCCTTTTACAGTTCAGCATACTAATATGGTTTTACTTTTTATGCATTGT
>PVKN010031574.1:0-12444 GCA_004027915.1 Capromys pilorides | reverse complement strand
CTCCTAGTTTTCTCCTAAATCTCATCCTTAAAAGAATGAAGAGAAAATCTTCAGGTTTCTCCCCCCCACCCCCCACTCATTTGGAGGAACAGGAATGACTTAAAATTCAAGGGTCACCTGGTAGCGAGCACAGGGGTCGGGAGGCTGATAGAACTGATAAAATTGTGCACTGTCAAACACTGAGGGAGAGGAAGTAGAGGGGGAAGGAAAACAGAGCCCTGGGTAACAGGAAGTAGAGGGAGAAATTTGCCTATAAAAGGAGAAGTCCGACGCCCTCAGGTGAAAAGGTGAAAGTCTCAGAGCGCCTGGGCCTCTGGCTTTGTCGCCCGGGTGGGCTGCAAGATGTCAGACAACAGCAGCAGAGTCGACGAGGTGAGTTCCCCCTAGTAGAATTTCTCTGCTCCCCGGTTGCCCTCGAGTCTCTGTGGGTCTCTTACTGGGCGTTTTCTGCTACCAGTCAAGTCCTGGGTACAAGAAATCTCCATCTTGCAACCTCTTTGCACACTGCGGCTTCTCCTTTCCGAGCTTCACACTCGGCCTGTGCCTAGGAGAGAGGAAAAAACATGGTTTTCCATCCCTCGTCTGGAAGAAAATGTATTTTCGTGAGAAAAGAAGGATTGTCACTGGGCAAGAGAAGAAAGCTAAAAGAAATGAAGCGCTGAGGTTTAAGAGGAAAAGAAATGGGTACCATGGAGAAAACTAGACGTAAATGACCTGGTTGATGGTTTGTTTTCTCCAAGGAAAAAAACGCAAAAACTCCCATTCTCCGGGCTCCCCATTGGATTTCGGGGCGGGGCTGGAGCCCTCCTAGACCAGATGAGATGGGAAACCGCGCATTTGCGGGGCGCCCTCCTCCCTAGGGCCAAGCAGGGTTCCAGTCGCGTGGCCGCTCCCAGCCGGCGCTACCTCCGGAGCGGGGAGCCAGGGGGATCGGCGTGGCGGCCGAGCTTCGGGAAAGTGACATACAAATGCAGAAATCACTAACTGCAGCTAAGAGCCAGCGGCTAATGGGAGCCATTGAATTTAAATTGGGGCCAGGGAGGGCGTGGCCGCGGCCTACGGAGAAGTCACAATGGGCCGGGAAGGGGGTTTGCACCTGAGGGGCCGAGCTCGGCTCCGGGCCGCCCTCACAAGCCTCTGTGACCTCGTGAGGCCTGGTGTTTTCGTGCGCAGAACTGGCGAGCCGATTGCCACCAGCAGACGGGGGGACTCGGAAAGTGCCAGCGAGCGCGGGGTCCTGCCGCTACCTGCGCTGCGCCTCGCCCGGGCGCGGTGCACCAGCCTAGCCTAGCGCGCCCAGGGCCCGGGCTCCATCGCTGACAGCACAGAGCAAACGACACACACCCTGAACCCCAAAGGCTGCCTGCCGCTAGGTGTAGGGGCTGCTCGATTCCACCGAAAGGTGCTGTGACACCGAAGAGTTGGTCCTGCTGCGCTCCCGGGCCGGGCGTGCTCAGGAATTCGCAGGCCCACCCTTGGGCTTTTGGCTTTAACCTGAAGGGTTCCTTGCAAGCAGGGCTCGGCCTACCGAGGGGGAAGTCAGAGGTGTGCGGCTGGGGAGGGCTGCTGCTTGTGCGGTGGGCTTCACCCCTCTTTGAGGCAGGGGTCTTGCAGAAGCCCGGAAGGGCAAGAACATTTTGCATGCAGATTAGAGCCGTGAAAGTACTTGTTCTAGCTCCCGGAGGGGAGGGGCGTGCTCTGATTTCGAACCCTTTCTGCGGCTTTCTCTTTCGCCACACGCTTGTAAATTGGCTTTTGCAGTTCCCTCGTTATTCCCTGTAATGAGAGTTCTGCGAATCACATCGCGCTCACAGGCTCTGGGGCCTCTCCATCCACCTGCCTCACCGCTGCATTCCTTGGCTGTGCCTGGAACGTGGACCACCAATGCTGGTCCGGGGCTGGCGGACTCCTGGTACCCAAAGAAGAAAGCCAGCAGCTACTGGAGTCAAACTATCTGTGTCTGATTCTCTTTTCAGAACGGCTTAGTGGAGGACGGAGATGAGGAAAACGTCATTTTAACGCTGGTTCCAGTCACAGAGGAAGACCAACAGCTGTTGGAGCCCAGTGTTTCATCAACTGCCCAGTGGCAAGTAGCAGGGATCCCACCCGCGATTCTTGGGAAGACCAAAACAGGTAGGAGAACAGGCCGCTGGGTTAGCAGCTCTGGAGAAATAAGGTTCTTCTCCTCTGTCCTCTTAACTAGACAACTTTAAATCTCACCTCTGTTACTTGTGCTAAGAGCTCTCACACTGGGGAACTGCCTTGCTTTTAAGATGAAAAATAGGCCCACGCCACTTTGGACAGAGCATTTCTGTGGGGCAGCAGACAGCAGTTCACAGCTCTTCCTAGAAAACTGAGTGGGCTGGCTGTACCAGTTAGGGAAAGCACTGGCCTAGCATGCACAGGGCTCCAGGTTCAATCCCAGCACTGGGAACATGGGAAGACTTGTCTTTTGGGGTTTTAGTTTTTAAAAAATTTTGTTTTGGGGCCTGGAGAGATAGTTCAGAGGCAAAAGCACTGACCTGGCAAGTACAAGGACTTGAGTTCAATCCCCAGCCCCACATGCCGGGGGCGCCATCCCCAGCCCTGATGCTGGGGAAACCCACCATATAGGAAAATTTTTAAAAAAGCAAACTACAAAAATTTTTTGATTTGAGAGTCTCACGTTACATTTCAGACCCTGAAGAGCTGGCCTTGACGTGGCAGCAATCCTGCTGCCTCAGCCCCTTGCATGAGATCTCCACTTTCTTTGAACTCGTGGGCTCTGCCTCAGCTTTCCCTGGTGCTAGAATTACAGGTGTGCCAGGATCATCAAGCTCAGCCTAGTGGGAAACAAAAGGTTTATACACACTTGCCTCTTGGTAAGATTAAGGGAGATATATATATATATATATATATATATATATATATATATATGTATTTGGTATTTGGTACAGGGTTTCCCTACATACGTTTTAAGCCTCCACAGCTGCAGAGATTGCGGGCATGTACAACCACACCCAGACTCAGTCACTGGCTCAGTGTGTGGGGAGGGTTTGGAGCCAGCACAACTTGCCAAGAATCGAACCCCAGTCCCTGCATCTATCTAAGCAGGCACTTAGTCTGCTGAGCTATCTCCCTGGCCCCTAAGTGATTTTTTTCAAGGTTTTTATTTAGGGAAGGGTCTACAGAGTGTTCAGCATCTCACTACTAGATTGGACTCAGTAATCTGCCTGTTAACAGTCTCCTAAGATTACAGGCATGTGCCTCCACGCCCAGACCCAGTCTCAGTTGCCATCTCAACACGCCTGGTAGCACCGGGAGATCGAACCCCTGGCCCCTATGCCTGCTAGCCGGTGCTTTAATCTACCAAGCTATTTGGCTGGCCCTAAAGGTGTTATTTCTGCTTGGTGAGTTATCACCAAGAGATATCAACTGATAAATATCTGGAAGCCCTCAAAAATCATAGTACAGGACCCTATATAATCAGAGATGATTTTCTCTGACTCCATAGGAAGATGTCAAGTAAATTTAATTTTCTGGTTGAGAAGAGACTGTAAGAGGAAGTAAATGGTGATGATTAGGGTGAGCAGAATAAGGAGAGCTGCCAACAAGTGGTGGAGCATTGTCAGCATGTGGTAGGTTAGGGGTGGTGTCTGATTTTTATAGGAACAGTTGATATCTCTGTTTCAAAGGTTTTTGAGACAAGGTCTCGCTACGCACTTCAGGCTGGCCTTGAGCTTACTTTTGTAGCCCAGGCTGGTCTCAAACTCACACCTCTTGCCTCAGCCTCCCAAGTGCTGGGATTACAGGTGTACGCTACCACGCCTGACCTTGTTTCAAAGTTTAGACACTTTGTTGGAAAAATAAATATCGTATAAGGCTCTATACACGTTGTTCCTGGGCTGGGGATATACTTCAGTGACACAATACCTACCTAGCCAGTGTGAAGTCCTGAATTCAACTGTTAGTACAAAAAAGAACTCAATTATTACAAAATAAATAAATAAATAAATAAATAAATAAATAAATAGAAAAATATGTGTGTGATATTAAAAAAAAATAGAGTTTAGAATCTAAGCACGGGCTTGAGTCCCAGGTTTGTCTTTTTTCGTTTTTTCTTCTTTTCTTTTTTCTCTTTTTTTGTGGAACTGGGGATCAAACTCCAGACCTTGCACTAGCCAGGCAGACACTTGTGCCCCTGAGCTATCTCCCTGGCCCACAAGTTTGTCTTTTAGGATGCTTTTTTGTCTTTCTGAGACAGGGTCTCCTATGCAGTTCAGGCTGGCCTTGCGCTCCCTTTTGTAGCCCAGGCTGGTCTCCCATTGATCGTCCTGCCTCAACCTCCCAAGTGCTGGGATTATAGGCATGCGCCACCATGCCCAGCTAGGATGCTATCTTGAGCAAGTCTTTTAATTCCTGCATCTGTTGTCTTATCTGTAATAGGAGTGAGAAAATGATACATGTGCCTGTTGGTTTGTGAGAGAACCTTTGTAACAACTGCTTCGGTTCCGTTCTTTTCTCAGCTCACCCTCCACAAAAGAAGGAAGAGCTCAGACCTAAGTGTAAAGCGGCGGTGCCCCCCTTGCCGACTGTCCTGCCTCCGGTGACTCAGGTGGCACGGGACACCTTGCGGAGCTGGTGCCAGCGGTTCAACTTGAGCACGGACGGCCAGGTGCGTACCGATGCGACCCTGCCATTTGAGTGAGCCCAGAGCCTTTGTCCAATTAATTGTAACCCCTCTTTCCCTTTCCATCTCTATAGAAAATCGAGGTCTACTTGCGGCTGCAGAAGCATGCGTACCCTCAACAGCAATGTGTGAGTTTCAGGGTGGCTAGCATTGTGGGGTGCCTGCTCTTCTCTGCTTACTTCTCCTTATGTGTTGGCTCTAGGGTCTCTGTTTCCTTCCACTTCCTTTCTTTTATTTGAGAGATTTATTCTTCAGTGGACCTGGGGGTGGAAGTCAGCTGTTTGACCTGAGCTACGCCCTGGCTAAAAACCACCGGGATTTCTCCCGGCTGAGAACCAGCGCTCTGAGAAGGCAGCGCTTGTAAGGCTTGCCAGCCTGATGTGCACGTTAGGTTTGTGTAAAGGAGGGTGAGAGAGTTGACAGCGCGTCTACAGAAATCACACTGCTCACGATTCTCATCTGCAGGAGGTGCCTGGGACATCCAAGGAGGCCAAACTGCACCGAAGTTTCAGAAAACGCAAGGCAGGGACCAAGAGAAAGAGCCTTGCAGAAGGTCTGGAGAGGAGTTTGAAAGAGGAGGAGGCTAATGTGGTGGAAGTAATGACTTCCGCTCAGGCGTCCATGCTGGCGGCGTGGGCACGCATAGCGGCGAGAGCTGGTCGGCCCAAGGTTGTGACTTCCTGTCCCATTCCCAGTAATGTGGAGGCCTTCTTGCCACAAGCCCCTGGTAAGATGGGCCTGGGGGTGTGAGTTCTCTGGACAAATGAGGCCAATGTTTATTAGGACAAGGCTGACAGATAATAAAAGTGGAGGAGTTAACGTAACCTGTGGATCAGAATCTAGATTCACCTGGGCCAACCAGATAGACGAGGAAGAAGAGGGACCAGGGTTTCACTCCTGGCTCCACAAGCCATGCTGGGGAGATGGCGATTGAGACTGAACGTGGTGACACAGCCTATAATCCCAGCACTTGGGAGGCTGAAAACATAAGAATCAGTACGATCTACATAGTGAGACCCTGTAGACCTTGTACTAGCCACATTGAAAAAAAAAAAGAATATGGATTCACAAAGGGTTTATTTCTTCCTTGGTTGATAGCCAAGTTATGATTCCCCTTTTTTATTTTATTTTTTGTTTTTTTGAGACAGGGTCTCTACTATGCAGTTCAGGCTGGCCTTGAGCTCACTTTTGTAGCCCAGGCTGGTCTTAAACTCCTGCCTTAGCCTCCCAAGTGCTGAGATTATAAGTATGCGTCACCATGCCCAGTTTTAAATGTATTTTAGTACAGGGTCTAACTACACAGGTTGGACTTGTAGTGATCCCCTTGCTTTCAGCCTCCCATGTTCTAGGATTACAGGAGTACACCACCATGCCCAATCTCAGTCTTGCCTCATCTGCACCCTGAGGGTGAAGCCAGTATAGCACAGGAATCAGACCCTGTCCCTGTGCCTTCCTAAGCAGGTGCTTTAGTCAGTTGAGCTGTCAGGCTGCCCTCAAGCTCAGGGAGATCTTGCTGCTTCTGCTTCCTCAGTACTGACACGACAGGCATGTACTGCCACACCTGGCTCAAATAACCAAGTTTTGCAGGGATCAGTCCTAATGTCAGTTGGTTGAGTGTGGACCCTTTGCCATCCCCAAACAATGCCAAGCCTGGAATTGTTCCTAGGCATGGTGGTGAACATTTGTAATCCCAGCACTCAGGAGGCTGAGGCAGGATCCCCATGAGTTTGAGGTGAGTCTGGACTATGTGCTGCGTTTAGTGACAGCCTGCCCTGCCTAACAAGACCTGTCTCAAACAATGTGACAGGTTTTTTTTTTTTTGTCTTTTTGAAATGAGGTCTTGCTATGCAGTTCAGGCTGGCCTTGAACTCACTTTTGTAGTTGGTCTCAAACTTGCACTGATCCTCCTGCATCAGCCTCCCAAGTGCTGGGATTACAGGCATATGCCACCACACCCGCTGTGACAGTTATTACCTGAGGTCTTTTCTCACTTCTTGAAGGTTTTCATAATATGTGTGCATCATTGTCAATTTATTTGGTTTAATCACTGGCCTCTTAATGTACAAAAATATACCCAGATGTGGTGGTAGATACCTGTAATCCCAGAACCTGGGAAGCTGAGGCAGGAGGGTTGCCATAAATTAAAGTCCAACCTATACTACATAGTGAGTTCAAGGCCAGCCTAAGCTACCTAGTAAGACCCTACCTCAAAACGACAAAAACCAGGGCCAGGGTTACAGCCCAGAGGCACAGTACCCACCTGATAAGCACAATGTCCTGAGTTCTATTCCTGATACAAAAGAAAAGGAAGAAAACCAAGCAAAACAGATTTCTCAGGACACAGATCCCAAATCTAAACTCTTTTTCTTTTCTGGTATTAGGGACTTTGTTTTCTTTGAGACAGTCTCTTAGTATAGTTCAAACTGGCCCGTGATCTCTTTGGTCTCAGCCTCTGAAGTTTTGGGATCCCAGGCATGGCTACCTGCATCTGACATCATGCTGGGTGTCGAGTCCCAGTCCCACCCGTGCTAGAAAGCACTACACTGTGGAACTACACCCCAGCTCCTGGGCTGGGGAGTACTGTGCAGCTGCTTAGGGAAATGAGCAGGGCCCGAGCACTGCAACTGCCGGGCACTGGGAAAGTGATATTTGTTGCCTCCTCTGTAAAGAAAAGGAAGGAGCTGGAGATTTACCCCAGTGGCCCAGCACTTACCCGGCCCTGTTTTCTACCCCTTTCACTAGAAGGGGTGTGGGGAGATAAATATACTTAAAAAGTAAGTGTGTTTTTGTAGGACCGATAGCAGAAATCCTGGACCCCAAACAAAATAAACATTCTGAAAAGCCAGCTGCTGTCCCTCTTGTGCTGTGCGATCTGTACAGCGAGGTCGCAGCATCTGTAACCCACATCTTCAGTGCCTCCTGAGTGGATTTGCTAGCAGGATATAAATGCATACTTGAGAGTGCCTGCGGGGCTTGCTGTGGAGGACCACCCCCACCCCAGTGTTCACCTCTGCTGCTCTGTCCCCTCCCCAGGTGGCAGGTGGTGTGTAGTCCATGGCCAGCTTCGTGCTGCAGATGTAGTGGGCTGGGTTCGCCTGCAGTTCTGCGCGGGTTACACCTGGGTCCCGGACACTCCCAGGAGAATGACCTTCTTCACTCTGCTACCAGCCTGCATCTTCCCACCCCCAGGAACAGAAGATAACCTGTTATGTCCCGATTGTGTTCAAAGGTAATGCGTTATGTTCTGACTGCTTAATCAAGGCACGTGTCAGATGCTTTCTCGGGGACCAAAAAATAAAAAGATCCGCACAGCACGCTCATGGAACCCAGCTGCAGTAAGCTAAGAAAACACTGGGCAGCAACTATCAGAGTAGCCCGGGGGAACTTTCAGTAGCCATCATTGGAGCTGAACATGCACTGAAGTCCTGACTTGCCCCCACCTTAGGTAGGAAGACCCACTGTAAGCATGGAAATAAGGGACTGAGGCACACTTCACATCAAACTTTATAGAGCAAAATGCAAGATAACAGGAAAAAGATGTCATGGTGAATCCCTGTAACCCTAGCACTCAGGGGAAGCTGAGGCAGGAGGATCCCCAGGAATTCAAGGCCAGCCTGGGCTACGCAGCAAGACCCTGTCTCAAACAAAAACCAAAGCAGAATCCAGAATAAAGCCTCACTAAGAAACAAGCACCTCTGAGGGTCATGAGCACATCAATTATGGGCTAGGAACTGCTAACTGCCTGCCCAACCCTGGAGAATAAACTTTTTAGTGAAGATGGAGATATTGAGAGAAAATGCACAGGCGCTGGAGCTGGGGAGCAAGGGAGGTGGCAGCCGTGGGTGGAGCCATGATACAGACTGGGCAGACTTCAGGACAGACCTGGCCAAGCACCATCCTGTAGGGTAAAGAGCCCGGTGCCCCTGAGACAGGTCCTGGAAAGCCCGTTAGGGCTGGGCCTTGAGCTTAACTCTTTGTATCCCGGGCTCCCCAAGAGCCACAGTGACAGGAATTGCACCTTTGACAGTAGGCAGAAAGGGACAATAGAAGTGAAAAATTTTGCTGCACTTAAGTTGGAATTGAGCATGTGAAGAGCTTGCCCACAGGACATTTTGGCAATTTTTTTGTTTCTTGTAAGCAGGATCTGATTGTGTAGTTCAGACTGGCCTCAAACTCATGACCATCCTCCTACCTCTGCCTCCCAAATGCTGGGATTATAGGGACATGCCACCAGGTCCAGGGACAGTTTGCTAATCTTGGTGAGCCAGGAAAGAAAACAGTGGTGCTGAGGCAGTTCTTTAAGGAACTTTCCTTCCCCCTTTTTCTGTCTTAATTCACAGCCCCCCCTTTTTTTTCTTCCTTTCTCATTTTGTATTTCATTTATTTTGTCATGTTGGGTATTGAACCTGGAGCCTTGGTCCTGAGCTATATATTCAACCCTTTTTACCTTTTTTTTTTTTAGACAGGGTCTTGCCATGCTGGCCTTGAGCTAGAACTAGACGACAGTCCCCCTGCATCAGCCTCTTCAGTGTATCTTATATTTTTGAGGGAGGGGCTTGCTGAATATAGGTTGCCCTGGGCCTGGCTCAACCTTGTGTTCCTCTTGCACTGGCCTTCTTGAGTGCTGGGATTATAGGTGTGCAACACCATGCCTGGTTCCTTGTGTGTCCTTTTTGTTTTGAGATTGTGAGGGTCTCTCGGTTGCCAGGCTGGCATTAAACTTTGATCCTTCCTCAGGCTGAGTGTAGTGGTGCACGCCTGTAATCCAGCATTTGGGAGGCTGAGGCAGGAGGACTGGTGCAAGTTTGAGACCAGCCTGGGCTACAAAAAGGAGCTCTAGGCCAGCTTGAACTGCATAGCAAGACCCTGTCTCAAAAAGCCAAAAAAAAAAATCCCAGTACTTGGGAGGTTGAGACAGGAGTATCAGCGAGTTCGAGACCAGCCTGGGCTACAAAAGTGAGCTTAAGGTCAAGGTCAGCCTGAACTGGATAGCGAGACCCTGTCTTAAAAAGACAAAAATAAAACAAAACAAAACAACCAATCAAAAAACTTTGGTCCTCCTGCTTCAGCCTCCCAGGGTGCCAGGATTACAGAAGTGCACCCCACACCTGGCTTCCATTTCTTTTCTTTTAAATTGTTAATTTTTTTTATTTTTAATAAGAAATAACAATATGATAGTTTCAAAACATCTTAGTCCATTCGTAATAATTGTTACATTGAATTTTATTGTCCTCATAGTAGTTATACAGAGCACAGGGTGTAGATATGTTAAATTTTCTAATCCATATTAGTAGGGGAGGAAAAAAAGAAAAAGAAATGTCTTCTCTTTGTACAAAGAGAAAGTAGTTGTATACATAGTCCAACATTCCATAATTGCAGTGGATTACCGGTGAAACTGGTAATGTTGGTGGCTGTTGGCATAAGCCTCTTTCAGCTCATCATACTAACCTAGCACTGTGGTCTATATGGCTTCCATTTCTTTCTTTCTTTTTTTTTTTTTTTTAGATAGGGTCTCACTACACGGTTCAGGCTGGCCTTGAGTTCACTTTGGAGCCCAAGTTGATTTGAACTCATAGCAGTCTTCCTGCCTCAGCTTCCCCAGTGCTGGGATTACAGGCATGCACCGCCACATCTGGCTTATTTCCTTTTTTTTTCTACAGAATCTCACTACAGACACAGATTCTCCTGTGTTCAGCCTTCCAAGTACTGGACTACAGGTGCACAGCACTACGCACAGTCCCAATCGTTGTCTTGGCCCTCTCTGAGGGCGGGCCTTGCACTCTCTGGGGAGCTGCTGGGGATAAACCTGCCCTGCTGCACTCTGCATAAGCAGGCACTTTTGTCGCTGAACTATCAGGCCAGTCCATAATATTTATTTTTGCTTTGTTTTGTTTTTGTGGTGCTGGGATTGAACTCGGGACCCTGTGCTTGCAAGGCAGGCACTTACTCTACGAGCTGTCTCCCCAGCCCAGGCCCATTTCTTTTAACGAGTGAAACATAAGCATTTGATGATGAGGAGGCCCTGTAAGAAGGGAAAGTACAAAGATAAAACTGCAGTGTCGGCTAGGAGGCCAGAGAATAAGTGGACAATCATGTGCCTTTGCTTTACGCTAGCTGCAGACAGTTGAAAAACCACCTCAGCACTCTAACAGATTCTTTATTTTACATGATTTTGAAAGGATTTGGTGTGGAGTGGTTTATCACACTCTAGTAATCGTTTACATTTATGCTTATCTAATTTGTCTCCTAGGAATAAGATGTTGATGAAGAAAATAATTATGGGAGAGAAAATGAGACATCCTGTAGGAGACCAGAACATGCCGCCCCAAAACCTGCCCCCTTAGCCACTGGTGAAGGCTTCCTTGCGATCTGAAGGTGACTGAGAACTGGACAAGAAAGCATTCTGCCTTCCCATTCTTGTCTACAACTCAGGACATCAACATCCTCATGCCTCCTGCCATCTCTGCCAGCCCATGGTGGAGAGCCATGGGGCGCGCGGTGGCCCTGCTGTGCGGAGGGAGTCCTGACGTCTCCGGCGTCCCTTGGGACCAAGAGCCAGGCTGCTTAAGTACTTACTATGTAGGGACAATTTGCTGTGCCTTTGCTGTAATTAATATATTAACATATGTATGTTTTATTTTTTCATTTTTTGAGACAGGTCTTGCCCAGTTATGGCCAGTCATGGACTCACTCTAGCTGAGGCTGGCCTTGAGCTTGCAGTGGTCTCTGGCCCCTGTAATGCTGGACTCTAGGAGTGCGCTGCCATGCCCAGCTCAGGCTCCTGGCAATAGATTTTAGAGCAGAGCAGGTTGGCCGGAAAGTTGAGCTGGAGAGTGTGTGGCTCACATCAGGTTTCGTTCTGTCTTATTCACAGTACTAGAGGTTAGGTGCAGAGGCACCCGACAGTGGGATTTGGGCATACGTGCATTTAGTACAAGGTTCCAGTACACAGATCCGGACTTGTTGTGATCCTCCTGTTTTCTGCTTCCAAGCATGGGGATTACAGGTGGGTGCTACCATGCCCATGCCACACCAGGATCTCACCCTGGTCCCTGAGTCTGCCTAAGCAGGTGCTTCAATCTGCTGAGCTATCTGGCCAGACTCTGAGCCCTTTTTTTTTAACATTATTTCAGACTGGAAATATAGTGCCATGGTATAGTGTTTGCTTGGCAAGCATGAGGACCTGAGTTTGATTTCTAGCACAAAAAAAAAAAATTAAAAGAGGGTTTAGGGGCTGGCAAGATGGCTCAGTGGCCTAAAGCGCCTGCTTAGGAAAGCTTAGGCAACCGCAGAGATCATGGTTTGATCCCTAGCACCACATGCTGCACCAGCCCCACTCCCAGAGTAGGCTGAGCTGGCCATAATAAAAATAAAAATAAGTGATTTAAAAAAAAAAAAAGGTTTTAAAAACATTGCTAAGTATGGTGGCATGCGTACAGCTCAGAAGGATCACTGCAAATTCAACACCAGCTTGGGCGACAGTGTACTCAAGTTCAAGACCAGCCTGAACTACATGTCTCAAAAGTAGCTGGGGAGCCAGGGCCGGACCCGCAAGGAGCTAAAAAAAAAAAAAAAAAAAGGAGCTGGGATTGTGGGTATGCACCTCCTGGGTCTCGGCATTCTGTGGGCTTTGACAGATGCTCGATAACATGTGTCCCGTGTAGTACCAGCTTCCTTGCCCCAAACCACCCCGCTGCTTCATCAAATTCCCTCCCATCCCCCAGGAAGATCCAGTGTCTCCATGGCTTTTCTTCTTTGTAATGCTGAACACTTGG
>PVKN010031573.1:0-12452 GCA_004027915.1 Capromys pilorides | reverse complement strand
AAATATCAAAACTGCAAGCATACAAAGCTGGTCTCTGAAACCTCCCTTTCCTTTTGCTAAGCCCTTAATATCTTCCTCCTTTGAAATAAATCTAGTTCTATCCTGTAGTCTTTTTTTCTATCCACAAAAAAATAAGATCTCTTATACATGTTGAATAAGTATAGCCTCATTCTAAATTAAAATACAGTCATGCAGATATGTTAAACAATACATTTTATTCCAAGACATTCTCCCAAAACATGATATGCAAATTGGCTCTCTCCCCGTGTAAGAATTTCTGGAATGAACAAGCTGGTAAAGGAAAAGGTTCTTGTTCTTGCCCATGAGACCCTTTCAGTAAACCTACTCCATGGCAAATCAGATTTAGTCAGTACTCTCAGGATGATGCATAACTAGGAAAACAAATAAAGAAAAGTAAGAAATTGTTATTAATTTTGTATGATAACGGTATTGTGGTAACACCTAAATACATCCTTATATTTTAGAAATGCATACTAAAGTATGTAGATGAAATGTTGTGATATTCAAGATTTACTTTAAAATACTTTCTTTCAAAGGAGTATGAAATGCGGAACAAAATATACTCTTGATAATTATTCACAGTAGGTGGTGGGTACATGGAATTCATTACTCATTTCTGTTATATATGTATATAAAAATTTCCAAAGTAATATAATTTTAAGAGATAAACTGTTCTCGCAATCAACAGTTTGCTGTTTTTTCTGCTTTCTTTGTCTAGGGATTGAACCCAAGAACTATTCCCTCAACAACATTCCCAGCCCTCTTCTTAAATATTGAGACAGGGTCTTGCCAAGTTGCTAAATTGACCAGGCTGGGTACAAACTTTCCATTCGCCTGCCTCAGCCTTCCAAAATGGTAGAATTATAGTCTTGTGCCATCACAGTTAGGCCCTCTTTTCCTTAATAACTGGTTGTCATCACACATTCTCAGATTATGTATAACAGTCTGTTTCCCTAACTAGATCTTAAAGGGCTGGCCAAATAGCTTAGCGGATTAAAGCACCTGTAAACAGCCGCAGGGGCTGGTGGTTCAATCTCCCAGCCTGCTGTGCTGGCCAGGCCTCTGGGGCACCCTGAGATGGGCAATTGAGACTGGGTGTAGTAATCCCAGAAACCCTTATCTAAAATACAAAAAAAAAAACAAAAAAAAAAAACACCTAACTAGACCTTAAACTTACTGAGACCCACAAAGCTGTTTATTAATTCCCACCAAATCTTCACTGCCTCCCAATTACTAGTGTGTAACAGACATCCAACAAAAATGTATTGACTGAATCAATAAAAAATCATAGGGTGCACCCAGGTCAATAAGTGTTCAATATACAAAAGGCAGGGTAGAAAGTCTAAAACCTTTGGTCGTGGGGATTCTTATAAATCCTAATGATTTATGAGAATATATCTTTTAAGGAGGTCATAATGCTTTCTACTAAAAATGTGCAGGAGTCACAAAACAAACTTTACTCATTTAGCTTAGTCAACTATATTCATGTTATGTAATCAGTTACTCTAATCTCTATGATATAGAAACCAGAATAAAAATTTAAGTAATATCTCAATGTCACAATAAACCATATGCACAAATGTGAGAATTCAGTTCTGCTCTCACGCCTCATTCTGTTCCTACAGGATATGAATTTATTCTAGTATATATACATATATAATAAAAAGGAAAAGGAATAGTGTATGTATTGCCTCCACTTTTGTGGCTGAGAATGTAGCTGTATAACAATTTCAGTTGAAAATATTTTTAATTTGCCCCAATTTTAAGGTTGAAGCACCTGGTGGTCGATGAAGTGTAAAAAGCAGTTATTAGGCAATAGAGAGTAGAAAAAGATATGACACTTGAATAATTTCAAGGCCTTAAAAATTTGGCTAAGTTAGAATGGTGAAGCATAACAGAAAATTCATGAAGAATAATTTTTTTAAAAAATGTATTTAGTACAGGGTCTACAGGATCTCACCACTCAGATCAGACTTGCAGTAATCCTTCCTGTTTTTCAACCTCCCAAACGCTGGGATTACAGGCATGCATCACCACCCCCAGTCTCATTTGCCATCTCAGCATGCCTGGGGGTCAGGGCCGGGGCCAGCACCAGCACAGCAGGCCAGGGATCAAACCTCTGGCCCCTCCATCTGCCTAAACAGCAAAGAATAAATATTAATACTAAGATGATAAATAAAAGATTAGTCACTTGGAATTCTAACTCCTAAGTTTATATTTCTTTTTAAATCTGTAATACTAATACTATGCATTATAATGCATTAGGTTATAAAGTTTTAGTCCAATAATTATTTTATATAGAATAACCTACTAAAATATCACTGTATCCCAAATCCTTTTAAAATGCTCAAAACTATTACCTTAACTTGGTAATAGAAGCGATGTATAAATTTAGAAAGTAAAAAATGCCCAATGTTTGCCATTTACAGAGCATAACATTTCTAAAACTAATCTTAACTCAGCCCATCTGAAAGCCCTGTGCTGCACTGCCAAAGAATGTCAGTCACATTTGTGAAAAGCATTTATAAACAGAAGAATAAAGTCTAATACCGGATCTAAAAAATTAAGCATAGAGAGCCAGGTAATTTTACAAATACTTTAAGTATCTCAAGATTCTTTCTTTGGGAATAGTCCGAAAAGATTTTTCTTTGTTGAACTCAACGCATTATTTACCTGCCCTGACTCAAACGCTAGCCTGGGCTGCAATACCGTCACTCAGTGCACTGGTGGCACTACTTCAAAGACTCAGAACATTCTGTTTTATTCTTACTCCTTTATCATGAGTTGTCAAATCATACTTGCAATTCACAGTACATCACTCATTTCAGGGTGATGATTTACCCGTATGATTCTCAAACAAAAAAATACAAGATTTACACGCTTCACAATGGTTTCTTCTCAACTTTTTTTTCATAACTTTTAAAAGCATGAGGTGACCCGAATAACCTACCAATACTGTTAAGCTTTTTAATTCAAGCAATCAAGGAGTAGTATCCTCCGAAATAACATTGCCGACCCAAACCAGGCATTGATTTGTAGCTGTTTTTACATCGGAATGATGGATCTGCGCTCAGCCACTCGCGGTGTCCACTAGGTCCCCCTGGTGACCAAACAGTACATGCAGGCAGTAGTAGGTTTCGAAGGCATAGATAGACTGGTGGCGGAACAGAAGATGGAATAGGAAATCATGAAAAATTAACATGCGAACTGTACACACGACATGACTGAGAATTATGTTTGTACTGCTGGGGTGCTGGAGACCCACACACCAGCCACTGTCCCCTTTCCTTTTCAGAAGCAAATACCAGTCCCCTCGCTGCGGCTTCTGATCCCTACCGCCCTTTTAAATCGCGGGTGCGCCGAGCAGATCAAACCCATGGGCTCCATACGAGGCACATGCCGCTTTTCAGGGCTTGGGGAAATACGGACGTGACACATTGTCATCATTTTCTTAAATATGGAGGAATGACACAACACCTTTCCTCTACAGACTGAAGACCCGAGACGCAGAGTCGGAGCCGGCCTGGGGCACCAGGGAGGGGACGCCTGGGACGCCCCGGCGGGCGGCGGCGGCGGCGCATCCCGAGCTCGGGCTGGCGGGGCAGAGCCTGGCAGCGCTCGGGGTCGCGCCCCGGTCGGTCGCAGGCTTTTGGGGTCCTCGGGGCGCGAGGGCGAGCCGCGCGTGGAGGGGACGCCCCGGGCTCCCGGCAGCACCGGTCGGCGCGCGGGACCGCGGCGAGGGTGCGAGCTGCAGCGCCCGGACACCCGGGAAGGGCGCCCCGCCAGGTGCCGGGCGGCAGGGGCGGCGGGTCCAGGCGGGCGCCCGCCGAGAGCCAGAGCGAGAGCCTCTGGGCGGCCCCGCGCGGCGCGGAGCGCGTGCCTCGGCGGGAGGCGGGCCGCCGCCGGCCTACCTGGAGGTAACAGGGTTTCCTCAGCCAGGCCCCCGGACAGAGACTCCTCGCCATGGTAATCACACATCGCCGCGCCGCGCCGCAGTCGGAGGCGGACCCGAGCGCCGGCCTCCCGGCTCCCCGCCTCCCGCCGCCTCCCCGCCCCAGGCCCGGCCGGGCCCGCCCACTCCCCCGCCCCCGCCGCGGCCCCGCGGCAGTGACGGCGGCGGGCGGCCCGAGGCCCGGCCTCCTGCTCTGTGCGCTGAGCCGCCGCGGCTGTCAGGGCGACCGCCGACTCCTCCATAAAGGGGAGTCGCGCCTCGTCTCGGCCGACACAAACCCAACCGAGCTGCGCACTTAAAGGGGAGGCGCGGAGGAGGGCGGGGGTGTGGGAAGCGCGGGCGGGCAGAAACGCGCGCCGCGGTGCACCGAGCCCACCGCGCGTGGCTCCTAGTCCAGCCACCCTTTCTCCGAGGTCCAGGGGCCCGGCGCTCGCTCCGGACTCTGCTCCAGGAGCAGGGACAGATGTGAGCGGGCTGCATCGAAATTCCAAGCAAGCTCCGGGCTCGTCCGCTGGGGACGCGCTGGCTCTGCCTGGCGCGCTCGCGCAGCAGCGGTGGAACGGAGAGGCGGCGGCCGCGGCACCTGGGGCTGCGGACTGCGAGGTCCGAGCTCTGCGCCCACCGCGAACAGCGCTCGGCTCTGCGGAACTCGAGGCTCCCGCCTCGCGGACGCAACTCCTCTCTGCTAAACTCGGGGCTCCCCCTGCCCCCCACATCCACTTCGCCTGTGGTTCTTCTACTTTTTTTATGTACTACTGTACAATTCTTTTGTGTTGTGTTGCTTTCGAGACCGCTTCCGCGTTTTCCTGGGCCCACTCCAGAACCCTGATTCATAAGAGGAAAAAATATGCTGAATTGAATACATTCTTGCAGGCAGGAGACTTCGGACGTGGCATAGCTTCTCAGTTAAGGCTACATAATACAGGGTGTGGTGACTTTCCTGACAGTTAGGTCCAAATAAGGAAGAAAGAGCCACCCTAGTGAGAGGACAGCTGTTGATACTAGAGACTTGTGGAGGGAGGTGCGGTTTTCACTTCATTTTACCCCACATGCCACGTTTTCACATGCCAACAAGTCGAGTGGCCTATTAGATCTCACTGGGGCCTGTTACTCTAAAGTGGTTTCCCCAGAGGCACATCTCTACTCACGCGAGTTTTTACATAAGCCTTGCTGGGTGCTTTCAGTTTCTGGAGCCAAGCATTGTTTTGTTGCTGTTGTTGTTGCTGCTGCTGCTGTTGTTTTTGAAGGTTTTACAGTTTATTAAAGCCTCTCATGAAAACACTCTCAGTCACTGCAGACAAGCACTGCAGAATCCCTACCTCTTCGGCTGTTCTCCAATCTCCAGCTCACTTTTTGCCAGCACCAACATTAGCCTTTGCGGTGCCCCTGACTTTCTTCATCCTGTTCTTGCCATTCCTTCCGCTGCTTTCTTGAGGTCTTTTTCTTCTCATACAGGCCGTGTCTTGTGTTTCAGTGCTTACAGATTAACTTTTCGTTGACTTTCATTTTATTTAGGTAATTTCTAAGTACAGTAAGAATGCATTCCACTGGTTTCACCAACTCATTCAACGGATATTAATGAAGCATACAGACATTGTTCAAGTTGTTTTGGCTATATACACAAAGAAAATCTCCTACCCTTGTGGATATTTTGGGAGTGGGAGAGAGAAACAGTGACTGTAATCAATATAAAAAAAATCATAGGATAAGAAATCTGATAAGGATTATGGGGAAAAAAACAGAAGATAGAAAACAGTACAGGTAAAACAGGTTTGAGGAAAAAAGATCAGGAATTCAGTTTACTAAATTACGTTTGAGATATGTATTAGAAATTGAAGTGGAAATCTGGGCGTGATGCACGCTTTCCTAGCCCTGGGAAAGCTGAGGTAGGATTGCAGCAACTTTGGAGGCCAGCTGGGCTACATGAGTTCAAGGACAAGCTAAACTACCTAACAAGACCCTGTTTCAAAAAGTAGAAAACAAATCAAAAAATTGAAGTGGAGATCTTGAATAGGAAGATTTATATACAAAATGGAGTTAAGGACAATGGTCCAAGCTAGACATATATGAAAGCTATCGGCTATTAGATATTATTTAGAGCCATAAGATTGGATAAGATCACCAAAGAAGTGAGTGTAATTAAAAGGAAGGAAACCAAAGATTAAGCTGTTCGGGATAATACGAATTTAAGGAAGAAATGGCCTAGCCAGCAGAGGACACTGAGAAGTAGCAGCTGTGAAGTAGAACAAAGTGCGGAGGATGTAGCGCAAGGCCTGGGGCATTTGCCTAGCATGGTGGGGCCCAGGTATAATCCCAAGAACTGCAGTTCCCTGAAAAGAGGAGCTCTAAAATGGCACAATAACCAGGAGTTGAAGTGGAGTCAAAAGTGGATTTTTAAAAAAGAAAGAAAAAAAAAAAAAAAAAAAAGAAAAGAAAGAATATGCTTGCTGAGTGCCATTAAGGACCACCTGAGTTCATGGTTGTTCATTTGAGTAGGACAAATCAGTGCGATTGTGGTTCTTTTCTCTACCAATAATCAGCTACCAATAATCAGAATAGCTGAGAATTTTATTTAATCAAATTTAACCAAGGGAATAAGAGGAGAGGGGAACAAGACATAAGCAAGGGAATAATTACTATTTGCTATAGAATTTGTTTTATTTATTTATTTTTATTTACTTATTTTTTTTTGGTGGGACCAAGGTTCGAACTCACAACCTTGCACTTGCCAGGCAGTCGTTTGTGCCGTGGAGCTGTCTTCCCAGCCCCTAGAATTTATGATGAATGAAGGAGTGGACTTAATGAGGTTCAGGACAATGAAAGTTGGCAGGATCAGTGAATTGGAAGCTTGTGTGAGCAGGAGGGATTACAGGAGTAAAGAGAAAAGAGGAAATGACTTGGAAAGAGGAGGTGTATAATAAAGAGTCTGTCTCTGTTTTACTTGCTGACAGTTTTCAACTCCTACCACTCACTTCCTTTCATGCCCCATATCTGGGCAAGGTGATAAGAAAACCCAGGTGCCTTTAGTGCACGCAGAAAGTTCCATCCACCAACCACCATGAAACCCTAAAAAGATCTCCTTTTCCTGCTACTGTAAACTATTTATGGAGAAGCTGGGGGCCTGCTGTCCCCAGACAGCTTCATGATCTGAATAGTAGACCTTTTCTGTCCAGGTGCATGCATAGTGTCATCAGCCTTGATGTCCAAGCCAAAATTGACATGGAGGAGCCCATCCCACTTCTGCAGAATGCCCACAATGTCATTCGACTGGAATGCCTTTAGAGTGGAATACATGAAATCGAAATCATGAAACAGTGATAATAAAGTCGGGGTTGGGTTGTCAGTGAGTGATGAAGGACATGGAACACAAGATCACTGGAAGAGAGTCAAGGTCAGGATTACAAATTTGTATAGTAGAAGCAGGACTTAGGGACAAGAGAAGTGCTGGGAAGGAGGCCAGTAGCAAAAGCTAAAGTCACTGCAAAATAAGACATAGTGATCTTGGCCAGCATAAGTGCCTGCCTGGCAAATGCAAGGTCGTGAGTTTGATCCCAGGTGACCAAATAAATAAATAAATAAATAAACCCACAGTAATCTCTATGCAAGAGCAGGTGACTACAACAATAAGCACAGTGACAACATTAGAGAACCCAAGTTAAAAAAGAATTATCGTGGGCAGGGGAGGTAGGGGAGATAGCTCAGCAGCCTAAGCACCTGCCTGGCAAGCACAAGGACCCAGGTTTGATCCCTGGTACCACATGCCAGTAGGCCCGGTGCTGAGCCAGCCACTGAAACTGGGTGTGGTGGTGCATGCCTGTAATCCCAATGCTGGGGAGGCTGAGACAGGAGAATCACTACAAGTCTAGGTGCGGTGCATAGTGACACCCTGTACCAAATAAATAAATAAATGATTTTATTTTATTTTTTGAGGAGGGAAGGGTCTACAGGGTGTTCAGGTTCTCACTACTAGATCAGACTTGTGGTGATCCCAGAATCTGGGATTACAGGTGCTCACCACAATGCCCAATCTCAATTGCCATCTCAGAGAGCCCCAGGGGCGGGGCTGGCACCGCAGGCCTGGGGATAAATGATTTTTAAAAAAAGAACTATCAGGGGAGGAGCCTGATGGAGAATCAGTGAAGACCAAGGAGGAGCCCTCTCCCACCCTCAAGTTCAGGGGAACAAAGCTCTCTGGGAAGTCTACAGGGACATCCATATCCACAGAGCTGAGCCAGGCTGGCCTCAAAATGAGAAGGTAAAGGAAATACTCAGACAAGAGGTTGCCTGCTGCTATACTGAGGACAAGGTGGAGGAGTCTCAGAAGTTGGCAGTGGTAAGGGACAGGCTTTGCAGTAGATGATGTGAGGAGCCCTGAGACCTGGGAGTCTGGGATTTCTCATGGTGATGGCTGTAAGTGAGAACAACAAGGACGAAGATTGAACCAAATGAGAATATTCAGTTTATATTTAGAATCAATAAAAACTAACCACAGAAATGGGGATGTCACTGAGCAATAGAATGCTTGCCTCGCATGTGCAACCAGGTCTTGGGTTCCATTCCCAGTATACACACATCAACTAAATTGATTAATATTTTATCTGAAAGGAGAAAATGGCTTATATCATTTATCATTTTTATTTTACATTGCAGTTGACTTTTTTGTCTTCACATGCCCCAGGATCCTGAGAGAGACCCTGGACTAGAGCAGCACCTCAGGGCCCATGCTGGGTACCTTGTACATAGATGCATATGATGGGCCATTGTGCCCCTGAGTTGCACGTTAGCTTTACATCCAGGTATATGAGTGTTACGGTTTATGTCTAGTTGTCCCCCAAAAGCCTCATGCAATCATGGGGCAGGAACTTCTAGAGTTTGAGACATGACTCATGATCCACTGGGATTATGTGTTTTAGTACTGATGGGGTACAATTGGTTCCTCCCTGGAGCATGACCTGGGCCTGCCTAGGATATGACTGGCTCCTCCCTAGAGCGGGATCAGGGGCCCATGCTGGGGTATGATTGGTGCTACCCTAGGGCACAATGGGCCCACATCAGAGTGACTGAGCACAAAGAGACTTTTTAAAGGGCTGTTGCTCTCTGCTCCCCTGGTGGTTGTTCTGCCGCCATGAACTAGATGCCCTCTGCCCTGTTCCACTCAGCCTTGGGCCAGCCGAATATGGACTGAAACCTCCAGCAACTGTGAGCTAAATAAACCTTTCCTTCCTTCATTTTGACTGTCGGGTATTTGTCCCAGCAACAAGTAAAAGTAACTAAGACAATGAGTGAGTCCTGAAATAGATCCAATCAGATTGGCCTGTGGTAAATTTGGGTAGGACATTTTCTGCCTCTGGTTTTACTATCCTCTGCACTACCACTACACTGAGCCTACTTTATAGACATCTAAATTTACCTGTTCTGGGCTGGCAAGATGGCTCAGTGGTCTAGAGTGCCTGTTTAGGCAAGCTTAGACAACCACAGGGACCGCGGTTCGATCCCCAACACCACATGCTGCGCCAGCCCCACCTCCAGGGCAGGCTGAGCCAGCCAGAACATACATACATACATACATACATCTTAAAAAAAAAAAATTTTACCTGTTCCTATGTCCGTTCTTATGAAAACTAAAAGTTTCTGTTTTTAAAATCAAGCCTAGGGCTGGGGAGATAGCTCAGTAGAATAAGCGCTTGCCTAGCAAGTGCAAGGGCCTGAGTTCAATCCCCAGTTCTGGAAAAAAAAAAAAAAATTAAGCCTAGTTAATCCCAAACTAATTCATATGATTATATATAAAATTAGAATGCTAATTTATGTTATCTCAGTCACCATGTATGTTACTTTGGCTTGGTGGGGATATAGCTCAGTGGTACAAGCACCTGCTTGGCAAGCACAAGGTCCTGAGTTCAATTCCCAGTACAAGAAAATAAATACTTTTGCCTGACATAGACAGCAATGCCTACCGATTTCAAACACAAGAAAGTGATCTTTAACAATATCTCTCACCATGTACTTAAATAAAACAAAAATAGACCAGACCCAGACAACAAAACTGAAAGTTTTCTGGAAGATAAATCTTGAAAGTATAAGCATAGGCAAGGACTGAAACTCTTGAAGACATAAACATAGGCAAGGATTTTCTGACTAGATCATGAGTTGCACAAAAATAACACAAAGAATCAACAAATGAGATTATATATTGACAAGAATTTTTTATACAGCAAAGGAAACGAGCAACAGAATGAAGAGACAACTCACAGAATGGGGAAAAAATCGCTAGCTACTTCACAGATAGACTAATATCTAGAATATATAAAGAACTCAAGGGCAGGCCTGATAGCTCAGTGGACTAAAGCAGCAGCCAGGGTTTGATCCCCGGTGTGCCTGCCATGCTGGCCCCACCCTGAGATGGTGATTGAGACAGCATGGTGGCGCATGCCTGTAATCCCAGCACTTGGGAGGCTGAATACAGGAAAATCACTACAAGTGTGATCTATGTAGTAGATAGGAAAAAAAAAAGAACTCAAAAAAGTAAGACTTCTCAAAGATAAAAGACCTATGAAGGGGGATATGGGGAGATAGCTCCGTGGCACAAGTGCCTGCCTGGCAATTGCAAGGTTGTGAGTTCAAACCCGGATCCTGCCAGAAGAGAGAGAGAGAGAAAAAAAAAGACCTATGAAGAAATGGGCAAGTGAAATGAATAGATATTTCACAACAGAACTGCAAATGGTTAATAAATACATGAAAAAACATGGGATGTCATGAGATAAATGCAAAGTAAACCTTCAAAAGATTTTTCACATTGATGATAGCAGTGTGCAACACTGGAACTACACTTGGAATGCGTGTTGTTCTGGTCTTTTAGGTGTGTACTGTTTCAAGTATAAACTCAGTTACTGCTATACTCTCTCTCAAGTAAATGGTTGGTTAACAAAAAAGGGTATTAAGTGAGAATAAGAGACTAGGCAAAATGCCACACGCTTGACAGGCTACAATTTTGTACATCCTTGGATTTCTAAATGTCTGTGTAAAAATGTGTAAATGCTTTTATCAAATTCTAAAGAGATTTATTAGAATATCAATGATTGACAGAAAATACCAATTGCAAGCTAAGTCTAAGATGTTTGATACTCCCTAGTACAAGAACGAAAACAAAAATAAAATGCACATACACATAAACTGTTGCACATCTCTTAACTTTTTTTTGTACCAAAAATCAAAACATTTCTTAACTCTGCTATTCTCTCTCTTTTTTTAAATGCATTTAGTACATTTAAATAATGTACTACAGGGTCTACAGAGTCTTACTCCACAGATAGGATTCATAGTGATCCTCCTGTTTCCAACCTCCCTTGGGGCCGGGAGATAGCTCAGTAGAACTAGTGCCTGCCTGCAAGCACAGGGTCCTGAGTTCAATCCCCAGTACCAAAAAATAAATAAAATAAAATGTTTTCAGCCTCCCAAGCACTGGGATTACAGGCTCACACCACCATACCCACTCTTAGTCACCATTTCAGCACACCCTGGGGGCAGGGCCGGCAAGGCACACGAGGATTGAACCCCAGTCCCTGCGCCTGCCTAAGCAGACGCTTTAGTCTGCTGAACTATATGGCTGGCCCCTATGTTGTAGTCTAATGGAATATGCTAACAGAATATAAACACTACAGCAATTTAATATTATTTAAAAGGTAAACAATTATTTCTTTAGTTATCAGAAATGACATTGTTCCCTTTTCTTGAACTTTTATAATTCTACTATCCTCATAGAATTTTATATTGTCATATTTTCACGCTTTCTGATTTGTTTTCAACCTATCGTACTTATAAAACTGTCATTTTAATGTTTTCATTTTAAATTTTTATTTATTTGATACAGGGTCTGGCTATGCAGTTTAGACTCATAGTAATCCTCCTGTCTCAGACTCCCCAGCACTGAGATTATAAGTGTGTGACCCCACACCTGGTTTCAGGGCTGGCAGGGTATGCCAGGGGTTCTGGGGCCACACTGCAGTACCAGGGATTCAACTTGGGTTCTTGCACTTGGCAGGCAGGCATTTACACCGCTAAGATATCTCCCTGAGGTACCTACTCCAAATTTTCCATTTTTATTTTAATTTTTGAATATGTAATACTTTCACACACACCCCAAATAAAAAAACTGGGATGAGGGTTGTAGCTCAGTGGTCAGGTACTTGCCTAGCATAGTTTGATCCCCAGTACCACAAAATATAAATAAAAATAAAAACTAGACAAAATTGTTACATCAGCAAATATTATTCCCCCATCCATGGGTTTTTTCTTTGTTTATTATTATTTTTTTATTTTGTCTCAATCCTCCAAAAATAATCATTTTCATTAATTTTACATTCATTCTTTTCTACTTTTTTTTTTTTTTTTTGCCAGACGGGGGAATTGAACTCAGGCCCTTGGCTTGCAAGGAAGCGCTTATTCTACTGAGCTATTTCCCCAGCCCCTACATTCATCCTTT
>PVKN010031572.1:0-12456 GCA_004027915.1 Capromys pilorides | reverse complement strand
TCACCTCCAGGAAAATAGGAGCAATTTACCTTAGTCATTTTTAATTTAAGAAATTGGAAATAAAGTATACATTAACTTATCAAGTACACACAGTAACAGCCTACTAAATACAATTTCCAAAAATCAGACTTAACATTTAACCTTTAAATAAAATAGTTTGTTAATTTCAGTGAATTTATTTACTGTTTATTTTTACATTTTTGAGACAATCTCACTATATAGTTCAAGCTAGCTTTAAACTCACAGTGTAGCACAGGCTGCATTAGCTTTGCAAATGCTGGGATACAAAAATCCCTCCCGATCAGGATCAGTTCCTTTCACTAACAAAGTTCCTCAAGCACACAAAAGCAAGTGTGGAAAATTCACTGATTAAAATTATATTGAATTAATTTAATATAAAAGTCTTTTAATTGTACCATACTTCATAAAAATTAAAATGTCTGTAATTATAAACTTATTTCATACGACAACATCCAAGAAAAAAAAAGCTACCAATTAAATTATAACATAATGCTTATTTATGCCATACTGTCTTCAAGGAAAGTAAAATGTGACCAAATCTGTTTTAAAATGAAGAAAATACTGGGGGATGAGGAAGAAAAAAACAGTGAAGCCTTAAACATAATTCAAATAGGTTCGAAGATAAAAGAAAAATTATCTGTGGATAAAATAATCTGGGATATTAAGAATCTTTGATACCTACTGTATTATGATAGTATTCCATAATTTTTAATGTGTGAGCTGAAAGAAATAAAATTTTTTAGCAAATATATGTAAAATAAAAATGAAAAGCATCGGCAAAAAGTACATCTTGAGATTAACCCACTATTCAGTGATGAAAGCAACTGTAAAGACCACTCAGAACAGCTAGTCTTTTAGCATGAAAAAATCCCCTCCAAAATCCTCCTCCTCACTTCAAGGCGCTGAGAGACAAAAGGTGCAGTGTAGGGTTACATTCCATCCCACCTGCTACACTAACAAAAACTGGTTCTACCAGACAATATCTGTAATTGAGCAATGTTAAGTATAGCAAAAGAAAAACAATATGCTCAAAACTAACAGATGGGGAAAGTATTTACAATTAACTTATACTTAAAAAATAGAAGTTGGAAGTGAACATGGAATAAATAAATACCTGTAGAGTCCTTTTCTTCCTTCCCAGGGAGAATCTGAGGCAGATTCAAGATTCTGTGCTAGCACATTTGTCACTCGCATTGTACACAAGACATTTTTAAGTCTCCCCTAAATATAATTAATGCTAAGAACTTTTAAATATTAAAGCATTTATAGGTATGTTGTTATCCAAATGATTTCTGAACATCCGCTTATGACCATCCTGGAACAGTCTCTTTTGATAGTACTGCCCCTTAAATTTAGGTAAACACCCCACTATAACGCAATTTTCTTGCAGATCTTATCACTTGCAGAATTTTCCTGGACATATCTATTAACCAGAATCTAGCTTGCCAGCATCCTCAGCTAACTAAAACTTGTTTCGACACAAATTTTAGGACAAAAAAGGCAAATCTCCAGAAAACAAGTTGACTTCACAACTCTTGAAAGAGTCTTGCTTCTTTTATTCAACAATAGGTCCTTGGCCAATTAATCTTACCTGGCAGGGCTCCAAGCTGGCTGTGGGGCCAGGTCAATTTTGTCAAGTTCACTGAGATTTCCTGAACGAATTACAACAAAAAGCGGGGGGGGGGAAAAATAGCTCCTTTGGCTTAGGAGCTTTTCTCTAAAATTCTTTCTCCTCTGGCTAATTGATCTCTTCCCTCTACTAGCCTAATGCCAACCAACTTTATCACGAAAATGAGGCAAATGAAAGACAAATTTTTCAGAAAAATAATCAGATGCCCACTCCATCTTTAAAAATTATCTAGAGCACAACATTCTACACATAAACAACAAATCAGTTGTTACTGCACAATACTGTCTTCACCCTCTAAAGATTCAAATGTATGTAAAATCTACTTACTGCAACTAAAAACGAATATGTATTTGAAATATTTTTAAATTCTTGAAGGTGAAGGGCTTATTTCACTAATTTATTGTAAACTACAGCTACTATTTAGCAATTAAGACTTTACTGTGCATTTACCCAAACATTTTCTTCCAAATATTTAAATTTTGTCTCCTGATCAGGAATTAGTATCTACAACAGCAAACCGCTATTTTAGAAAGAGGGACGGGACCCTTCAATCATCCTTAATTCATTGCCTTGTGTACTGATGCACAAATCTGTCCTCCAAACTGATGGGGAAGCTCGGATGGCGGTCTCTTAGCACCGCATCTCCGGTAGCTCCTTGCACGAAACCTAGAAGTAGCTGGCATTTAATAAACGCCCATTAAACACTTTGGTCCTCTCAACACGATGAGGCGTTTCAAAACACTTCACCCCTCCAGCGCCTGCCTCCAACTCCCAAATCCAGACGGCCTGTGGCTTCCACTGATGAAACCTCGTCCATCAAGACCCAAGATGAGGGCAAGGAAGCCACCCGATTCCATCCCGCAGGGCAGCAGATCCTCCATTCATCCCGCCAGGCTGTACATCCGGAAGCCTTTCCTACTCAAGTCTGGCAAGCTAAGTCTCCGGCCAGGATCTGCAGGCAGAGGGACAAGAGCCTCCGCCCCACCCCGCAGACAGCCAGGCGTCGGGACACTGGGCACGCCTGCGCAGAAGAACCTGCCTGCTACCCGCCCGGCCGCTCAAAGCAGAAGGGTAACAATACCCCCTCAGAAAGACAGACAGAATAGGCGGGGGCGGGTGGGTGGGGCACTAAGCGTTTGCGCGTTCCCTAGCGTCTCGGCGCGGCCCTAGAGCTCAACGGCCTCCACGTGAGCGCGCCGGCGCGCCCCATCACCGCTCCAGTTCATGGGTCCCCTCACCTGAGCCGGGCTCCGCCCCCCTTCTCCTCGCTAGAGGAGGCGGTGACCCTTCTCGGATCAGACCTGTGCCGGAGGAGGCGGGAACGTCCAGACAGGAGTCTCCGTGATGGGACTTCCTCTCCCTTCTGCCCGCCCCCGGCACACTCCTCTAGTCCCCCAGCTCCTTTGGCCGGTTCGCCGCCACGCTCGGTAAGCACCGCGGCGGCGGCCACCTACAGTAAGCGGAAGTGACGCAACTCAAGAGCACTTAGCACCCCCCACACACCCTCTTCATTCCCCCGCCTCCTTAGTGAGCTAAAACCAATCAGCAAATTGAGGGGCGGGCCCGGGAGGGCTATTCGGCCAGCCGGCACAGAACCTAGAGGAATTTACTCGGCTCCTTGAAAAACTGACCAATCTACGGTCCCAGGAGTCTGGCTGTGTTTACTACCTACTGAATCCGTGAGTGCTCTGGCCAATCACCACTTACCTTACAATCTTAAAACTGTTATCAAACACCTTTTAAGGCGGGACCTATCACTAAGTGACTTACGTTTGGGCCACAGAAAAGTGACTGTGAGTTGCAGCTAATCCAAGCCCGTGGAGGTGGAGGTTTTCCGCCTAATTTCTCCAATCACAATCACGACTGCTGGGAAGGCGGTCCTGAAGGGCAATAAAGCCTATCTATTGGTTAGTTCTGAAAGATTTCCCCGCCCTCTTGGTGCTGGTCTCTGTAATTGTAAATGCGGGCTTGCTCTCAGGACCGAGATTCTTTCCTAGAATCCGCACGTTGAGACAGTTAGAAGTTGCTCCTAACTTTTCATATTAGAAAACATAGAATAAAAAGAAAACAAAATAGAAAAGATTACATTAAATTCCAAGAGGTTGTTTTAGGTTGAAATAAACCAAATATCTGGTGAAGACTATGAATTTTTAAGTGGCGCCTGTCTGGAAACGTTTGCCTCGTGCCACAGGTCACACAAATCGGCAATCTCCAGACCAACTTTATGAACACTTATATCTCCCCCTCGAATTTATTTATCGATATATTTACTGATATATAAAAATCTATATAGAAGTACTAAGCAAGATCTCAAACGGACTGTAAAGGGGCAAAGTCAGAAAACAGCGTGCACTAGGGCGTCTGGGGCTCTCCCGCGCGAGCGCGAGGGAGCCGGAGCCCCCACAGGCCTGGGCGCGGGGCACCAAGGCGGGAGAAAACCCTCCTCGGGGAAAGAATAGCGAATGCTCGCAGGGGCCTTCTCTTGCGGAAACCGCCCAGAGACCAAGGCCGGCTGTCCAACGCGACCGAGCTGTGCCTGAGACAGGTGGTGCAGGGTGGAGGGCAGAGATCTCCTTAAAAAAGGACCTCCTGAAGCGGGTGTGGTGGCGTATGCCTGTAATCCCAGCTCTTGGAAGGCTGTAAACAGGTGGACCACTATGAGTCTGAGCTAGTAATGAGACCCTGAACACCCTGTAGACCCTTCCCTAAAATACAAAAACAACGACAGAAAACAAAACAAAACAAAAAAACGGACCTCCTTGCTGCCTCAGAACAGGACACCCTACCCGGGAGTGGTAGTGCGCACATCTGTAATCCCAGCACTCGCTGAGGTAGGATTATTCTTGTGAGTTTGAGACTAGCCTGGGCTACAAAGTGATCTCAAAGCCAGCCTTAACCACATAGTGAGACCTAGTCTGAAGAAGACAATAATCCCCCTCCTCCTCTTCCCCCTCCCCCTCCCCCTCCTCCTCCTCCTCATTGTGATAGCTGAACAGAAGCAGTTGGAGCTGTTCCCCCAGATGTTAGTGCACAGTGAGAACAGTGTCCTTTGGGTTTATTTCCTTAAGACCTCAATGAATTCTCATGGTCAGTTTTACTCATAGTAAGTCCCTGATGCTTTATAACACACATTTATTTTACACCAGATAGCAGAGTGAAATGAAGCAAATACTGAATACTAATGGGCCGACCAGACAGCTCAGCAGACTAAAGTGCCTGCTTAGGCAGAGTGCAGCTGCCAAATTCAATCCCTGGGCATGCTGTGCTGGTCCACCCCTGGGGTACACTGAGACAGTGATTGAGACTGGGCATGGTGGCATGACACAATCTGAGCATTTGGGAGACTGATAACAGGAGAATCACTGTAAGTCTGATTTGTGTAGTAAGACCTTGTAGACCCTGTGCTAAAATAAAAAATAAAAAAATATTGAATACTAAACCAGTATAGTCTTTCTGATAATTCTGTAAGATAGACATTATTTCAAATGTATAGGTTAGCAAAAAGTCAAAAATGATTTGAAAATGGGCACATTCTCATTCTGTTGACAGGGTTATCACTGATGCTATCTTTGAAAATAAGCTGGTAGCATCTAACAAAATTTAATTAAGCATTTATTCTTTTCAGGGAGGCATTTTCTTTCTAGGATTGTATGCTGTTGAAATATACAATGTGGAAATACACAAAAGTGGAAAAATATATCTGAGGCTGTTTACCACAGCTTTGGGGGGGGCATCCTCAATTTGTATCTACAGAAATATATGTATCACTAATTATTTCATGTACATACAAAACACAATAAGAACCAAAGGGCTGGCTGGTGTAGGTCAGTGGTAGAATAAGGCTCTGGGTTCAATCCTTAGCATCCTCCATTCTCAAGAAATAAGCAATCAAAAAAGCCTGCAAGGGTCTGGGAGATAACTCGGTGGTCTAAGTGCCTGCCTGGCAAACACAAGGACCTGGATTTAATTCCTGGCACCTCAGGCTGTGTCTCCCCCACCACTGAGCTGGACCCTGAAACTGGGCATGGTGGCATACCCCTATAGTCCCCTGGGAGGCTGAGACAGGAGGATCACTATGAGTCTGAGCTGCTTATCAAGACCCTGTATCAAATAAATAAATTTGTTTTTTTTTCTTTCACTTGTGTATTTGGTACAGGGTCTTACTGCATAGATCAGACACATGGTGACTCTCCTGTTTTCAGCCTCCGGATCACTGGGATTACAGGCGTGCACCACCATGGACTCTGTCACTGGCTTTGGCTAAGCACACCCCACAAGCAGGACTGGAGCAGCATGTAGGACTGGGCATTGAACCGAGGTTCCGGGGATTGAACCCTGGTCCCTGTACTTGCCAATCCAGGTGCTTAGTACACTGAGCTATCTCAGTGGCCCAAATAAACCTTTAAAAAAAAAAAGCCTTCAAGTGGAGGTATACATAAAAGTTTATTAATATATAGCTAAGTATGAAAGGATATTATCAAATATTTTACCATGGTTGCCTTGTCACCAGACAGGATCTGAGAGGTGCCTCAAAGCTGGAGAGAAAGACTTCAGTTTGCTCCTACATTGAAAGTACGTTCACCGTCTTATATCACAGAAATGCATCTTAGAACTTGTAAGTGGGAAGGATAGACAGACAGAATTAAGCTCACACAGAACTTCTCAGAAAAGCTCTTCTCAGAAAATAAAGAGTATCAGTAGTCAAAGAGAAGCATTATGGTCTGAGGTAGAAATACTTATGTTCCATGGGGGCCGGCGAGATGGTTCAGCAGTCTAAAGCACCTGCTTAGGAAAACTTAGGAACTGGAAGGATCGCGGTTCGATCCCCGGCACCACATGCTGTGCCAGCCCCAGTCCCAGGGCAGGCTGAGCCAGCCATAATACAAAAATAAATAAATAAATAAATTAAATTAAATTAAATTAAATAGTATATATATAAAAAAAGAAATATTCATGTTCCTGGGGGTATCCACAAGACAGAGGATCTAGGATGGATATTTTTAGTGTCTATCAAGTGGGTTGGTTTATAGGAAGAAAAGCAGACTCAAATTTATAGGTGAAAGGGATAGGTCAAATTTACAGGCTTATTATATCTTTTATTATTATTGTATCTTTAAGACTCAGGAATTTGAGGGAGTTACCTGGGGTGGGGGTGGGGGATAAACTAAGGTAACTTTGTGTCCTGAATCTGCAGTTTTCTTAAAAGGTCTCTTCTCTTTCTCTCCTTTCCCTCTCTCCCCCATCTCTCCTCCATCTCCCCCCACCCTACCTTTCAAAATGGGATCTTGTTGAGTCACCAAGTTTGCCAGCTGGGCTTGAACTACTGAACTTGCTGTCTCGACCTCCAAGAATGCCTTGTCTCCTTTGTACCTGTATTGTTCAGGGTTTTACTTAAAGGAATAGATATAAGGAATGGATATTAACACAAATATACAATGTATAAGGAATTACAAGATTGACTTACAATAGTCAGCCACAGAGTCAGATGAGGAAGAATTCAGTCCCAAGGTCTGAAGCTCACTGCAATGCTCTGCGCAAGTCTCTCTCCATCTGCCGATGGGTCTGATGGAAGACTGAAGAGTCTGTGACGGAAGGCGAAGGATCCAAGCTGGAGGCCGAAGAGTCTGTGCTGCACACCAGGCAATGAAGTCCAAGCCAAACCAGAAGACTAAAGTTCCTCCAACGAAGTGGAACGTCGACTCCTTCCTCAGCCCCTTTATAAAGTCTCTTTATGCTGATTCACTCTGGCACTCTGGCGCGGGCTCATTGTGTCCTAGGGTGGAACCAATAGTACCCCAGGATGGGCCCTGGTCAAGTTCTAGGGAGGAACCAATTGTACCCCGGGGTGGGACCCCCACCAGCCAGAACTAGGCTGCTGAATCATCTAGAGAACTTGACACAATGTATCAACCACTACAGTACCTTTAATTTCTCCTGTCATATTGGAACCACAATAAAGGTTTGGGGTTTTAAGGAAATGATTTTAAAAGCTCAAAAACTGGGGTTCTATCCTCAGCGTGCCAGCCCCACTCGTGGGGCAAGCTGAGACAGTGATTAAGACTGGATGTGGTGGTGCACACCTGTAATTCCAGCACTTGGGAGGCTGAAAACAGGAGGATCACAGGTCTGTCTGTGTGGTGAGAACCTATAGACCCTGTACTAAATACATAAAAAAAGGAAATGATTTTAAAAGACCTTCTTAATTACTGTATTAATTCTTATAACAGATATTACTTTACTAGTTTTTATGAGGATCAGTATTGTAGGTGGTGTGGGTTTTCAAACGATTGGCAAAATTCTTTCAAAAGTGGCTTAGTTACTTTTCTCTTTTTGCTGGGATAAATACCAGACACCCTAAATTAAGGAAGCAAAGGTTTATTTAGCTCATAGTTAGTGTTACATGGCAGGAATAGCACACCAATAATCCCACCATTGGATCAAGAGTTAATCACAAACTCTAGAAGCCACCTCATGACTATGAAAATTTGTAGGGACAATTAGACACAAACCATAATAAAAAGCAATTAAAATTTTTCAATAAAAGTATCAATATGAGGGCTGGTGAGACATCTCAGTGCACTAAACACCTGCTTAGGCAAATGCAGGGACCAGGATTCAATTCCCAGCACCATAAGCCTTGCCAGCTCCGATCCCGGGCCTGCTGAGCTAGCCACTTGGACTGGGGAGGCTGAAAACAGCAGTATCACTATGAGTCTAAAGCTGTGTAGTGAGACCCTGTACCAAATACATTTTAAAAATATCAATATGATACTTTTACATGGTGGTGCATGCCTGTAATCCCAGTACTTGGGAGGCTGAGGCAGGAGGATCTGTGTGAGCTTGAGACCAGCCTGGACTACAAAAGTGAGTTCATGGCCAGCCCCTGAACATCATAGAGAGACCCTGTCTCTAAAAAACAAAAACAAAAAAAAATACTTTTAAAAAAGACATACAAATTCTAAATTTCATAAGAGAAGATAATGTTGTAATAGCCAGAGTATTCTAAAAAAAAAAAAAAGATAATTACAAAAATACAGTACCTTTTTCAGATTTTTACCCTTAGTTATATTCATGGTCCTAGGCATATACCACTACACCCCACTTATAATTTAATACAATTTAATACTGGCATACGAATAGACAGACAAATCAGTGAGTCAAAACAGAGGGTCCAGAAGTAAAATTAAGTATTAGAGAATTTGGTGATCATGATAGAACACACATACGGCTCCAGATACTATAGGACCATAGGCAACAGGATTTTGACTTGAAGGCCAGCCTATGAAACATTTGGAGACCCTGTCTTTTATAAGAAAAATATAGGGTTGGGGGGTGGTTCTGTCATGAAGTACA
Organism: Capromys pilorides; assembly: GCA_004027915.1. NCBI lineage: Eukaryota > Metazoa > Chordata > Mammalia > Rodentia > Capromyidae > Capromys > Capromys pilorides. The sequence continues at coordinate 3,452 of PVKN010031572.1, read as the reverse complement.
CATTTGTCTCAGGAGCCAATCAGTCCCCCAGTCTGCCTAGAGAGGGGTAGGGTGAGGGATAAAGAAAGACCAAGAGACCTACTTTCAAAATACATGAGGGGCTGAGAGGATGATGCCAGAGTGGGTAGTGACAAAGACACTTGGAGCTAGCCACTGTTTATTGGATGCACACAATAGTTGGAGCAAGAGTATGGAGGACTCAGTGTGAGGGGGCTCTTACGTTGATGAGGACAGAGGGATGTGCAAAGCATTCTTAGAATAACAGATAGGAAGAGATAGCAGATTAATAAGGAGTTTGTCTTTTCATCCCGGCAAAGCCCTCTTTTTATTACTACTCAGTTCCCAAGGGATTTTAGCTAATGTAATCCTGTCCTGGAACTTCACAGCATCATGGGACTATTAAGGCCTCCACTGTGACCAGAGGCACATGGAGTTATGTTTCTGCATACCATAGCTGGCTTATATGGCAAGATACCAGACCTCAGGAGGATTGATACAAGCCTGAGACTATTCTGGTCTACAAAGTGAGTTTGTAGGCCAGCCTGAACTGCACCAGCATGAACTGCACAATGAAACTTTGTCTCAAAAAAAGAAAAGAAAACCTACCTCTCAAATGAGCCCTAACCACTATTTAACTATGAAATAATTTTCCCCCAAAATTATATAGAATGGCTCTAGACACATTTGAGGCCCAGGGTATATACTCTAGCATTGCAAATAAAATTTAAAAATGCGCATATATCAATATATATGAAAATTTAATATATGACAAAGCTGACATTTCAAATCACTTGGGGAAGCAATTTTCAAAAAATATTATGGGATTATAGTTACATGCCTATAATCCCAGCTTCCCATGAGGCTGAGGCAGGAGGATCCAAGTTTGAGGCTGGTCTGGACAACTTAGCAAGACCTTGTTTCTAAAATAAATAGAATTGGTAATAATGCTCAGTGGTAGAGTGCTTGCCTCATATGTAGGAAGCCATGAATTTAATCCCTATACTGGAAAAAAAATAGGTTGGATTATCTACACCTATAATTTCAGCACATGGGAGACTGAGGCAGGAGGATTGCTGCAAGATTGAGGTCAGTCTGGGTCACATAGCAAATTCAAGGCTAGCCTGAACTACAAACTGAGACTGACAAACTATATATATATATATATATATATATATATATATATATATATATATAGTGTGTGCGTGTGTGTGTGTGTGTGTGTTTTGGAATAAACTAAAATGGAAAAGAAGAAAAACATTGAACAATAATTTATGATCTTAGAGTAGCGTAAACTTTGTTTTAGGAGCTGCTGGGAATTGACCCCAGGGTCTTAAGCATGCTAGGTATCCCACCTACCACTGAGTTACTTAGCTTTGTCCTATGTGGCCCTGGAAATCCGGACTAGAACTGGAGGGGGAGGGGGACTACAGCGGTAGATTCAGCAAAAGGTAGATTCATCTCCATGTAAGGGGGAGGGGGTTGTTCCAGACAAAGTCTGCCTTATGAAGAGACAGTTGCATGCAGAATCTGCATCAGTGATGTGAATGAGGAGAAGGTGGACGATAGAGAAGAGCAAGAAAAAACATAGAAACATAGGAATGAAGAAAAAAGGAGAAGCAGAGACACAAGAACGAAAGAGAAGAGGCGAGGTAGAAGAAGCAGTTTTCAGAGTACAGACTGAATCACAAAAAATCATCTGACTTGCTTTGAATTCTTCACTAGCAATATCCTGAAACACCAGTAGATGGCAATGTTATCACAGGAAAGGAGGCCTTTGCTTCTCTGCAACAAAAATCCTTTTTGTTTTCTGAAAAATAACGCTTAGAGAGAACTCCATGTCTTTGAATTTCCAACCTAATTGAACAAATAAACATTTTTATGGAAAATTCTTCTTGTGATTATCCATAATTCATTCAATCTAGAAGGGACCGTGGTAGATTTTTGAATTTTGGTTATTGCTTGAGTAGGACTCCCTCCTTTCTGTTCAATCTCATTTCTGTGTGTGTGTGTGTGTGTGTTTGTGTGTGTGTGTATGCGCGCGCGTGTGCGTGTGTTTTGAATCAATTTTAAATATAAAACAACACAGGGGCATATTACAATCTGCTTTTTGGCCTCTTTACCAATAATACTTCCTTCTATAAGGGCTGGCCAGATAGCTCAGCACACTAAAGCATCTGTTTAGGCAGAGCTCAGGGCTTCAGTCTCCAGCACGCATTGCCGGCCCCACCCCTAGGGCACGCTGAGAAGGCGATTGAGACTGGGCACGATGGCACGCGCCTATTGTCCCAGTGCACGGGCCAGTGAGATGGTGGTCTAAAGCGCCCGCCTAGGAAAGCTTAGGCAACTGCAGGGACCCCAGGGCAGGCTGAGCTGGCTATTAAAAAAAAAAAAAAAAAAAAAAAAATCCCGGCGTGCTTGGGAGACTGAAAACAGGTGTATCACTATAAGTCTGATCTATGTAGTGAGACCCAGTCCCTAACACATCATCATTGTCATCATCCTTCCTTCACCAGATAGAATCTCTTATCACTTCGAATTCTTGCTATAATTCTGAGCGTTCACCCTCAACAGGTGTATGCTGCTCTTCACTATTTTCCCCAGTTACAAAGCAGCCTGAGGGCTTCCAGAGATCTGTATGATTGCAAAGATGTGCCTTAAGAAGAAATAAATCGGGTACAACAGAAGTTCCCAAACTTCAAGTACTCAAATCACCTACTGATTCTGATTCAGAAAACTTGGTAGGGCTGGAGATAACTAGCAAGGTCATACAATATATTTCTATGTCACCAAGGGCCAAGACATTTATCTCAATAACTACATTAAGTTCCTTATAGCCACTACTGTTTTTCTTTTTGTTACTTTTTAACTTTGACTTAACTCTTCATTTCCATTCAACCAATGCATATTTACAGAGTATCTATTCTATGGACACTCTATGCTAGCTTACTTCAACTAACATTTCTATTTTTTAGTTCCCCTGTATTGGGTTCCTAGAATGATTGATGATTCAGACCCATTTCTCATTCGTTTCATATTTACTGAAAGTGTACTCTGTGTAGCCACTGTTCCAGGAGTTGGAAAAACAATAGTGAAGAAGAGTTAATTTGTTTATTGTTTAACTCCACAATTGCTTATGGATAAACACAAATAAGATTAGAGACAAAAAGATCAATGAGGGACACAGGCAAATAAATAGATAATTAGTCTCTTTTTCTTCCTTTTCCCATCCTGAATAATTTCAAAAGGTCAAGCAATTTGACCATATAAAGAACTGACAGTTAAATACATGCAAGTGTGTGTGTGTGTGTGTGTGTGTGTGTGTGTGTGTGTGTGTGTCTGGTGCTGGAATTTGAACTAAGGGAAAATTTGTTTTTATTTTGAAGCACAGCCTTGCTAAGTTGCCCAAGTTGGCCTTAAACTTGTGATCCTTTTGCATTAGCTTCCTGAGTAGC
>PVKN010031571.1:0-12456 GCA_004027915.1 Capromys pilorides | reverse complement strand
ATGTGTTACAATTGGTTCCTCCCTGGAGTATGACCTGGGCCTGCCTAGGATATGATCGGCTCCTCCCTAGAGTGGGATCAAGGGCCCATCCTGGGGTGTGATTGGTTCCACCCTAGGGCACAATGGGCCCACGTCAGAGTGACTGAGCACAAAGAGACTTTTTAAAGGGCTGTTACTCTCTGCTCCGGTGAGTTGGTTGTTCTGCTGCCATGAACTGGATGCCCTCTGCCCTGTTCCACTCAGCCTTGGACCAGCCGAATATGGACTGAAACCTCCAGCAACTGTGAGCTAAATAAATCTTTCTTTCCTTCATTTTGAGTGTCGGGTATTTGTCCCAGCAACGAGTAAAAAGTAACTAAGATACTTATGTGTCTGGATTTAAGGCGAGGGCACCTGCGAAGGGCTGGACCATGACTCCGACTGAAGCTGAGCCTATGGATTTGGTCTGAAGAGGGAAATCTCACTGTTCTTCAGGTAACAGCCGTGAGAGGCTCAGGGGGGTGGGGCTGGCCTCTACTCTGATGCCACGGTACTGCTGACTCGACCCTTCCTTCAGTCTCCACAACCGCCTCCGACCAGTCTGCGCGTCACCCTGCACTTCTACCCGGTACCTCTGGGCCTTGAGATCAGCACACCGGCGCTGCTTCACTGTCTTTCCCAGGGCCTCCTGCCCAGGCACACGAGCCCTTTCCTGGGAGCCTCTTCCTGGCTACAAAACGCACCTGAGAGTCAGAATCGAGACAGGTTTTCCTTCTCAGGGAATGTCTTTTTGACCGGTAGCAGTTGTCCTTGGATGCCAAAGCAGCCTATAAAAGGTCTATCACAGAGATTTTTTTCCAGAATAGAGATGTCGCCTCTTGGAGTTTGACTTTCAGCTGGGTGACAATTTTCAAAAGAATGAAAGAAGTTAAGCAAAATTTCCGGTGAACAACATCCCTAGCGCACAGCATTTCACATGCGTTTATGTGTGCTGTAGACATAGCTCACCAGTTTTGAAGTCTCCTCTAAGAACTTTATTTTTGGTATTCTTAAATTTTAGGATACCTTGAAATAAAATTTTAAAATTTGTCATTACGAGCCTTTTGTGGACGTTTCCGATCTAGAAGCCCATGTTCTTAAGTCACAGAAATTTTTCTCGCTATTTTTATTTTACCTTCTATCCTCTTTGGTACTGCTTTGTAGAAATCCTATTAGGAAATTTTAGGCTAGTCCTCTAATATCATAATCTCATTTATATCGGTTTACAGCTCATTGTTTTAATTTAATCTTCAGGGATAGTGCCGTTCATTTCCTTAAACACGGTGCTTTCATTGTTAGCGATTCCTTGTCCTTTCAGTATTCTTCTTTCCACAAGAGAATTCTGATCTCACATTATAGATGAAGATACTGATGAACTGTCTCGTTCGGCTTTTCCTTCCATTTCTTGCATTGCCTCCACTCCATCCAGCTTTTAGTTTTGTAGTTTGTCTTCATCACTGTTTTTCCTGTGCGCGCCTCCCCGCACCGTGTGGCGACCCGTGGCTGCCCACCTAGAGTTTCCACACTTTGCCACGCTCTGTTCCGCGCGCCACGCCGCTCATCTATCTACAGCAGGCCTGAGGGTCGCGCAGCGTGCGCAGTCCTTACCGCTAGAGCTCCAGGGAGCTCCGCAGGCCCGCCCTGTGCAGTATGCGCGCCCCTCCACGGCTCTCTGCAGTTAGCTAGGCTTCCGCTGCAGGGATCCGCCGCCCTCCAGCCTTCACTGTCGGCGTGTTCGGGTTGTTTCCATTTCTGACTGTTATAAATAATGCTGCTGTGACCATTGGGCATTTCTATGTGGACCTGAGTCCTCGCTCCAAGCTGTGCAAGCGTGCGATAACTCTGCGTGCAATTCATATTTATTCACGCATTCTTGTCTGTCTTTATTTTTATCAGCCCATGCTTGAAGTCCGTAATAATTACGCTCATTGCAAGGAGCTGATACAAACACACCAGAACTCCTGTGTTACCCCCTTCCTCACCCAAGCCCTCCCGTCCTCCTCCAGCTGTCTCTTGATCTCCTTCTCTTTATCTAAAGTTCTGTGCTCCTGTTCCCTACTGTCTGTCTTTTATGTAGCCTTTTCATTTATTTAGACTCAAACTCATGGTCGCCCTCACTCCTAGCATCTCACTGTGAATCCGCCCCTTGAACCCAGCACCACACACCCTAGACCCAGTTGCCACCAGAAGCCCCACCTCTGACTGCACTAGCTTTGGGGAGACATCTGAATACAAAGCACACCAAGTACAAGATTGCAGTTTTATTTTCAGTTAGACATTATAGTGGCTCAATAAGAGATATGCAAATAAAAGCAAAGGCATCGAGCTGGAGTTTGCTCTGCCCATTTCTCTGCTCTGAATAACGCAATGATCCTGCTTTATACACTGACTCATTTAGCGACCAAGTCACTTAACAACGCGGGGGCAGGGACATGTCTTGGTCATTCAATGAGAAATGTCTGCAGTGTTCCACTACGTCTGGGCCGCACATTTTCTTGCCTTTACTGTGCTCCTTTTCTTATTTGTACTTTGGTTTCTCATACATGAGAAACAATACAGTAGTTAAACTTGTGGAGTTAATTTCAATGTTCAGTTTTCCAGAAGCGTCTGTCTTCCAACAAGTGTAACGATGAAAGCAACTACCAGAGGGCTTTGCAAATGGCTGCAACGCGCGACCCGCCTGCCAGCGCCGCAGGAGGGTCTGCCCTGCTCCACGGCTTTCCTGAGAGTTGCCAGCTTCTCTCTCTGTCACGGTCACAGTCCTAGTCGGTTTCACAGGTGGCGTTTCCTTGTGACCGATGGTGTGGAGCATCTTCTCACGTGCCTCTTGGCCCTCTGTTTATCTTGTTTGGGGAAATATCTCTTCATGCAGATATTTTGTCAATTTTTAATGGGGCTATTTGCTCTTTTATTATTGAGTAATAAAATTTTTGTGTATATTCTAGACGCAAGTTCCCCTACCAAAATGTATGATTGCAGGTATTTTTTTCTCATTTTGTGTAGTGTCATTTCAATTTCTCAATAATATCTTTTGAATCATGTAAATTTTGTAGTTTAGTGTGTGTGTGTGTGTGTGTGTGTGTGTGTGTGTGTGTGTATGTGTGTTTGGTTCCTAGGAAGGTCTTGCCTAATCCACAATCACAAAAATGAACTCATCTATGATGTATTTTATGTTTTCTATGAATTTAATAGTTTATCATTTAAGTGTATCAAGTCCAGGTAGACTGACTCAATGTACAAATTTACTTCTAATTCAAGGAAATTAGACATCAGAACAAGTTAAATTTACTTTTACATCATCTCATATTCTTCCTTTCACCAACAGCAAAAAGCAGCATGACTCTAAAACTGACTTTAATAGATCAGTCCTTTTCTGTGACTATAAACTATGACCACACTTGTAACAGGACACTGCTCTGTCAGCACACTGTCTCAAAACTGTCTTTTTAAGCCTACCTAGCTAGATGAGATGGCACGACCGTGTTCTGAGTGCTTCTCAGTTTGATTGTATCATACAAATTCTAAAGACACTTAAAATGTATCACCCAGAGATATATACTCTAAGTTTATTACCTTTCTGGTATAAAATTATCAAGACTCTGTGATAAATAAAATACATCACTGAAAGTTGAGGAAGGAGAAGAGTAGTCAGAGAACACCGTAATGTCAGATAGTTACCAGTGTAGGGCGGTTTTACTGGCTGTAGTTACGAGTCCTTGATTCACCACATTGATAAACTCTGGAAATAGAAAAGGCAAAGTAAGTTCTAGTCATTAACTTTCTCAAAATTCTTAGTTTTGGGGCTGGCTAAATAGCTTAGTGGATTAAAGTGTCTGCTTAGGCAGACACAGGCTGGGGTTCGATCCCCAGGCTTGCTGTGCCAGCCCTGCCCCCAGGGTGGGCTGAGACAGTGATTGAGAGAGGGCTTGGTGTGCAAGCTTGGAATCCCAGCACTTGGGAGGCTGAAAACAGGAGGATCACTACGCTTCCCATCTGTGTAGTGAGACCCTGTACTAAAACAAAACCAAAAAAAAAAACCTTTAAAAAATTTTTCGTTTTTTGAGAAAGTTTCAGGTAACTTTGAGACTTAGCACAGCTAAATTGCAAAGCTGGCTTCGACCCAGTGCCTCTGCCTTGGTCTGTCGCCTAGAAGTTTCTTCAGATGGCTGGAGGCTGGAAGGTGTTGCTGCCTGTCTTTGCAAGAGTGGTTGAAACCTGATCTAGAAAAGAACGGGTCCCCATTGTGCTGGAAAACGCAGAAGGGAGGCGCCTTCTCCCCAAAGGGAGAAAAGAGTCATTTGATCTTACCTGGGCTGGTCTTGCTAATTACAGGCTGTCTGGTCTTGTGCTGGTTTCCATTGCTTTGTAATTAGTGACACCCATTCATGTTCCTTGTTATTATGCATCAGGCATTTTTTTAAAATTCTATGGTCAAGAGTTTAAATCTCTTAGATAATAATAGTAATTGGAAAAAGCTTTCTATAGCATATTACTTACTATACTGTGACCATAAATATTTTACCCATAGAACCAAACAGTAAGCTTAGAATTACAGAGCAGCAAATGTATTATCATCATTTATAATTTTTAAGGAGAACCTTTCACAGGCTCCAGCCTGTGATGGATTCACTTTTAATTTTGTGCTTGAGCCTATCACTTTCGGGTTATAACCAACTGTTGATATTTCTTATATCTGCATGTCCTATTTCTTAGAATTATCTTATTTTCACTTAATCTTTTATTTATTTTTTAATTTGGTACAGGGTCTCCCTATGCAGTTCAAAGTCATCGTGATCCTCCTGTCTCAGCCTCCCAGGGCTGGAATTACAGAAGTGCGCCACCACGCCCAGTTTCAGTGGCCAGCAGGGCATGCAGTACAGGGATCAAACCTGGGCCTTTGCACTTGCCAGACTGACACTTACAGTACCAAGCAATCTCCCTAGCCCCTTAGAGTTATTTTGTACTTTCTTGGTTTATCTAGTCAGGTAGCAGTATATGCGATGCTTTCTAAAGACATCCAAATGGCTTTGTTTTTCTTGCGTATTTGATTAATATTTGTCTTGACTATAGCATTCTAAATTCAAAGCTTTAGAATGTACAAACCATCCCCCAGCAAACCTTGCCACTCTGTGTCAACAACTGCCAGTTCTCTGTTAGCCCTGCTTACTAACTGATTTGCATTCGGGCAATTGTATGTTCAGTGGCAACACATTTCTGTTCTCTAGCGATTCCATGTTCATAGCAATCCACTCTCATTTTGGTTTTAAAAGTGTAAGTTTTTATTTGTTCACCAAGTTATCACCTCTCTCATGGTTTTTGTTTGTTTGTTTATTTGTTTGGTTTGGTCTCTGCCTTCTGCAGCGTTAGTTTTCCTTGAGTGACTGGTGACACATGCTGGGCTCGGTGGCCTCGGTGGTTTTGTCAGCTGCACGCTCTCTTCCCCTGCCTAGCCCTGTGGTCAGGCAGGGTCCACACAGGAAAATAGACTGTTGAACACTAACACAGGTCGCATTGAACCAGAAATGCTTTTAAAGATTGTCAGAGATGCTCCAGGGGCAAACATTAAATTACTCAGAGGTTACAGACTCTAGGAAACTGGTACGGTAGCTTCACGCGCTGAAGGCACCGCTTTCCTAAAGGCCAGGCGAGGAGCTCGGCTCGGGACTCTGCTCTGAGCCCAGCGGCCTGAGCAGGCGCCCAGGACTTAGATGTAGGTGTTTGGAACGTGGGCCTGCAAGCCTAAAGGCCTTGGGGCGCTGGCAAGGCCTGTGCCGCGTGAGCCTTGTGGGCCAGGGGTCACAGAGAAATAAGAGTGACAGGGACGGTGGCTAGCTCTTGATGCCCAGCTCAGCCAGCAGCGTTCACGTGTGCTTCATTCTGCCTCTCAAAGCTTACTTTCAACTACATTCTGCATGTATTAGTTTTTAACCTCTGAAAAACATCTAAAGAGTTATTTTCAAGGAAAGAAATTAATTTTAGCTTTGCTGAAGGCCTAATGCATTTCACAGCGAGGGAGGTCCCATTATTCATGGGGCTGAACATGATCAACGTGTAACCCAGTTTGCTCTTTCTTCTGGTCTTTGGCCACACGGATCTAAACATTCGCTTGTGTCTGAGTTAGTTCTCTGGAGGGCACAGGAAACTTCTTTGGTTGCTCTTACCCCTTTATCATTTGTTTTCTGTAGTGGTGACAAACATGAGTGAGAGCATCATGATGACCGGGATGACTGCCAGATGCGAGTATCACTTTTCAGACCATAAAAGGACCTTCGGGGTTTTGGCACAGGTGCCAGAGCTGACTGAACCAAAGAGGGACATGCTTTATGCTGACGGAAGCAGCCGACCAAAGTAAACGAGAAAAAGCAGCAGGGCAGGGGCTTGTCACAGAGTCACCTGAAGTTTCCCAGGCGCTGTTAAATTTGTGGAGGAAAAAACTTACACCAACTCAAAAAACTTTTTTACTGTAGAGAAAGAGCCAAGTGTGTGCGTGTCCAACACAAACCAGTGCCGGACGGTCTCACCCTGCCCTGCTCGGGTCGGCCTCAGAAGGCACGCGTTTCAGTCTTCGTTATATCTGGGAAAACTGAGGGTCAGAGAAAGGCTCTGAGCAGCTCAGGCGAGCAGGTGTCAAGACAGCGGCAGGTCTGATATTCAAGCCTAAATCCATGTGACCCCGTGATCCAGTTCTTTCCTCTGCACTATTTTACCACTACACAATCAGAATTTGGTAAGAAATTTCACAAAACATCAGAGAAAATTCCACCAAAGAAGAGTCTTAAAGGCCATCAATTTGCTCTTCACACTCTGTTGAGCAAGTGTCACAGCTCTGTCCATTTTACTGTTGCAAGCGGGGCAGTCCCCGGATACACTTACTCCAGCTTCGAGCGCATTGGGTTACGGAGCCAAGCCAGGCGCTGAAGATCACTTGGCAGCCTCCGCCCTCATCTACAAATAGTCAGGGTGACTCATGTGAGTGTTGGTAGTTAGCCTGCCCATGCGTGCATACACCCTGGGCGCGCATGGTCCCCGGGGACTTACCACTTCTCCAGATACTGGCAGCCGCTTGCAAAATCCCAGCTAGGAATAGAAGGCATCCCAGAAATGTAGAAAAGCAGAACAAACCTCGGCAGTGCAAGATCAGGTCTGGATGGCTGAGGGGACCTGCTCAGAGCGTAACTATTGGTGGCAATTGACCCTTGATTCAGTAGGAACTCAGCACCTGTGAGCCTGGCTCTTAGCAGGCCTGTCTGGTTGAGTTCCACTTCAAGATCAAAACGGTGATGTGATTATAAGCATGGAGTCGGCATTGCCCAACACTACTTTTTTTTTCCTTTTTGTTTAAACTTTATTTATTTATTTATGTTATAGCCGGCTCAACCTGCCCTGAGGGTGAGGCTGGTACAGCATGCGGTGCCGTGTATTGAACTGCGGTCCTTGCAGTTGCCTAAGCTTCCCTAAGCAGGCGCTTTAGACCCGAGCCATCTCGCTGGCCCTGCCCAACACTACTGGTTGTCTCTTGGTGCGAGCCTTCGGGAGCCACCTTCCGAGCTCCTAATCAGTTCACGAGAACGGCATCGCCGAGCAGCAGCCAAGCTGGCCCTGCCCTCTGCCTCTGCAGGCAAGGAAGGCGAAGTCCACAGCCACTGTCTTGTGGAAACCACAGCTCAGATTCTCCTTTGCCACATCCTGTTTTGAGTGTAGGACACTTGGGAAGCTCTTCCTGCTTATTAATATTAAATTAAAACCTCCTAGCTGGACACTGGCATCATCTCACGCCTTCCTCCGATTCAGGGTCCTCAGACTTCGGTGGCTGTGAGAATCATCTGGGTATTGGCAGGAGCCCCACCCTGAGGGCTTTCCACTGACTAAGGCTGAGGGCAGCTCCTCCCCCACTGATGCTGCCACTGCCCTGCTAGAGGACACACTGAGCATCGCTGCTCTAATCAGACACCTCCAAGATACCCGGAAGACAAAGGTCTGGACAGTCCTCCAAACCCTGGTCTCTAGGAAACTCCCTATGAAGACGAAGGGCCTTGTGAAAGAAATGAAGAGCAGCAGTTAGGCGCCTTACTTGCCCTTGAAATCAGTAAAACCAGGAGGAAAGCTATGGCGGCCCTTTCATGGGGTGGGGCTTCCCAACCAGATCTCAGCATCTCCTAGAAACTTCCTAGGAAGGCAACTGCTCACCCCCACCCCAAACCACCTCAAGGAGTAGCTCCGGAGCTAGAGCACCAGAGCGCGAGGACCCTTGCTTTGAATCTGTTCTTGACATAGCTGTCAGAGTGGCCTTTCCTCAACTGCACTTTTTGTGATAATCATAGATTCACCTACAGTTACAAGAAACACCATCAGAAGGTTCCTTTCTCGTTGTGCACTTCATCCTGTCCCACAGTAGTAATGTTCTGGAAAGCTATAGCATAACCAGATTAATAATATGGATACCATGGTGTTGTCACACTCAGATTTAGCGGGGCTTGTGACGCTCTAGCTCTGTACAGTTCTGTCACCCGAGTAGGGTCCTGCTCCCCACACAGCCAGGTATCAGGCTCTCGCCCCCCAACTAAACATTCTCACCCTTTAGTTTGATGAAGCCCCTGGCCTTCCTCTTGCGGGGCCACACCCGACTTCTCATCTCTAAGCACTGATGCCACTGAACTCTTTGTCGTTTTTAAAGCTTTGGCATTTCAAAACCATTATGTAAGTGAAGCCAGGTGTGGGGGCAGGCGCCGGTAGCCCCACCTCTCTGGGAGGCTGAGGCAGGGAGATCAAGAGTGTCATTTAAGCTTAGTCTGGACAACTCAGCAATTTGGCAAGGTCCTGCCTCAAAATAAAAAAATTTTGAAAAGGCTGGAGTTGCAGCTCAGCGCACTGGCCCTGGGTTCAAACCCCAGTCACTAAAAACAGTTTAAATATAATGTAAATGAAATCAGATAACCATGTAGCATATAATCGTCTGGGATGATCTTTTACACTCAGCCCAGCATTCTGGAGACGCAGCCGGTCAGCTTGTCCGGCTCCTCCCCAGCGACCCGACTGCCCCTGTCTTCCTTATGCCCCTCCCCCTCAACTTTTTAATTTTTATTTTTACTTTTCGCAGTGAGCCCAGGCCTCACACACACTGGGAAAACTCTCCAGCACCGGCTACAGCCTTCTTGTCCATTTCTAATTGCTTTATTTTGTTATTTGTACTGTTGAGCTCTGAAATTCCTTGAGGTACTCTGGAGGCTAGTCCTGTGCCCGATCCGTGCCTGGGAAATGCCTCTTCGTCTGTCCCTTGTCTTCTCACCTCTTTCACAGAGTGAAGGATTTTTATCCTGAAGAGGCCACATGACCAAGATTTTCTTGTGCAGAAAAGTGGCCGATGGTGATCTCTTAAAGATAATATTGCTCCCAGGCACACCGAAAGTAATCTTCTGCCACACCTTCCTAGAAGGACCTTTTACCATGCCTTTCCGGGTATGCTGCAGTACTTCTGAGTCGTTTCGCGAGGTCTTTCTGCAGATTAAGACTGCGTGCCGTCGGAGCTGTCCTGCTCCTCGCCGACCTCCACCCTCCGCGCAGTCAGCCCTCTCTGGGCTTCTCCAGACTCTGCTTTTCTTCCCCTTCGCCCCTGGAGTTGCCTCTCTCCTCTTCCCCTGACAGCTCCACGACCCCCTTCTTCTCATTCCTCATCACAGCCTCTCTGCTCTTCCAGCGCCAACTGGAGCGGCGTGCGCCCATTTTTCTGCCTCCCTCTTCCTCTCCACTCCGTTACTTCAGTTCCCTGCTTCCCTTGCCCATGGCCTCGCACCCCCGTGCAAAGCCCAGGTCTGCACGACTGACCCCCAAGACCCCAAGCCCTCCCCGGGCAGCATCCACCAACAAAGGGGAAAGAAACTCTGGCCCAAATGCTCTGCCCCAGAATAACGTCACGCACAGCACCTCTGATCAGCTCTCACAACACCCTGCAACTGCAGGGAGGCCTTGACGTGCAGCCCTGGTGCGGCGCGCTGCCTTGGCTACGTATTTTGCAATTAGCTCGTCAATTATGTCTCTAAACTCTTAGTGAGAAATATTTACCCTGCCTTGGAGACAAGGGAAGAGAGCCCAGGAAGATCAGAAAACCACATCCGAAATCACGCGGTGCGCGCTGGCCCTCTCCACAAAGCGCCTTTGTCTTCTGGCCTTGGCCGGGACGTGTAGCAAGCAGCTCAGGTGCTAGCAGCGCCCTCAGAACCCGGGGAGCCTCAGGAGCCCCACCCGAGGGGGCTTTCTCTCTCAGACCATCAACCAAAATCAAAGGATGATCATTTTCAATGTCTGCTGAACTTATGAAATGAACCAATGCATAAGAACCATCTAAGGAGCCTCTTCCTAGGCCCTGCCTGGGGCTCGCTCCCGCAGTCTCCGGTGGACGCAGCGGACGTGAAAGCCTCAGCGCAGTCGTCCCCAGGAGAGACGTCTGCCCAAGCAGCACTAGTTGGCTCCTTCCATTCGCAGTTGAGTCAGAGTGTTTTCTCCGATAGTGGAGAGATAACTGTGATCCCCACAAGGAGTAGAGAGCCCGGCCAGCGCGGGAACCGTGCGGCACGGCGGGCGGAACTCCTCCCCCGCCGCCGAGCCTCCGCCCCCGCGGTCTCCCTCCACACCGGCGCCCCTGGGCCCAGCGCGGGAGGAGGAAGGCTTTCCTGAAGGCGGGCTCAGCGCCCACCCGCGCCGCCTCCAGAGCGAGGAAGACGGGGAGCAGGCCAGCCTCAAGGCGTCAGCGGCCGCTCGGAGCCAGGCTTCCGGGCGGCCACGCACGTCCAGTGCGGCGTGGCCTGCTCATCCGGGGCTTTTGCAGCAAGGGCGGAAGCCCGCTCCCCACAGACTCACGGTCGCCTGAAGCCCGACCGGAAGTGGTCGGCGGGCCTCCTGGTTCGATCTCGCTTGGGAAGGTGACGTGTAATTGATGCCGATTCTCAGAACGCTTTGTGGCCTGACCCTGGTGGCCGGTATGAAGCTGTTCTTGGTCTGTTTCTTCAGCACGCGCTGGCCGAGGACCCGCCGGGCGCCAGGCACCGTCCTTGTCCCCTGGGATTCCGTGGTGAGCTACCAGCAGGGCCCCTGCGCTCTGCAAGCGCTCGGGCTGGAGAGAGAAGGGCCTAGAATTCAGTAATCACGCAAGCGCGCACACATGCAGCCTCCCCCGGCCTGGGCGTGCAGCAGTGATGCGCGAGAACGCCATTGACGCGTGGGAAGGGCACAGCCCCCCGGCTAGGTGGGAGCCACCCCGCCAAGGGGGCACCCGTGTACCCCAGAGCCGAGGCCTCGGCAGGGAAGGCCCTGCGCTCTGCTGTGCTCTGCAGCGGTCTCTCCAGGAGGGCGTTCTCAAAGCACCTGACCAGAAGCAGGATGACGCTGATGCGGTTCGGTCCCCCGCACCACGTGCTGCGCCAGCCCCACCCCCAGGGCAGGCTCAGCCGGCCGTTGTCGTCCTCGTCCTCATCGTCGTCGTCATCATCATCATCATCGTCATCATCATCATCATCATCATCATCATCATCATCATCAGACCCTTCACATTGCTGTGGTGGAAGTAGATTATAGGGAAGCTGTGGTGGACAGGAACGCCAAGATCTCTGCTTTTCCCGTCCTTTCATTATTTAAACGGTAATCTAGGCAGTGCCGTGAAGGCGCGTGGTAGGTGGGATTAAAGCCGCCGATCAGTAGCCCTGAAATAAGCAGGTGGTCCCGGATTATCGGAGTGGGACCATCGAGTCACTCGCTGGTAGGGGGAGAGGAAGACACAAGGCAGCGCAGAAGGAAGGCAGGAGAGAAAGGAGGCGAGAAGGCGAGTGAGGGGGGCCTGAGGCACGGCAGGCGCAGCCCGCGCTTCCTACGTGGGGTTTCACCGTGTAGAGCGGACTCGTAGTGATCCGCCTGTTTACAGCTTCCCAAGCACGGGGATTACAGGTGCTGCCACCACGCCCAGTCTCAGTTGCTGTCTCAGTGCACCCGGGAGTGGAGCTGTTATGCCAAGCCTGGGATGGAACCTGGGTCCCTGTGCCTGTGGAAGCAAGCAGGCACTTTAGTCCTCTGAGCTCTCTGGCCAGCCCTCAGGTATACTTTAGGTGAACCACTGACAACTTCTCCTTCAAGCCAAGAAAGGGAAATATAGCCCTGAAACTGTTTCATTTAAATAGTGGAAGATATATTTGCAATTCCAGTATTTATGCTACGTTTTATTTTTAGTAATTCTTCACTACCATGGAAACTTTTTCTTAGTTGATATCTTCATATATATTCACCTATTCAAATACTATGTGAGTACTCTGAATTCATTATAGATTCGGACATATGATACACAACATTCTGGCCTCTGAGTTGGAATCATAATTTGATTTTAATTTTGGAATATTGCTTTGAAATGTTTAATTTAATTTTAATTAATTAATATTTAATTAATTTTCTGAATAT
>PVKN010031570.1:0-12456 GCA_004027915.1 Capromys pilorides | reverse complement strand
ACAAATCCAATTTCTAAACAGTTCTTCAGGAACAGAACTTCTTCATGAGGCAGCGACTTCCTGTAAAAACTGGCAACAAGTGGTACCTAAATTATAATGGTGATGGGCTTTTTTTTCTGTTTTCTCTTCTTAAAATTTCTTTTTCAAATCAAGATTCACTTCAATACAATTAAATAAGAAACACTCTAGCTTTCACTCTAGATGTCTTAACGAGGACAATACTTATTTCAGTCAGCATCATATTTTTAAAACAACAAAATGAGGGAAATGGGTGCTGAAAAAGTGATACTGTTTTCATAAAAGTAATAATAGAAGCTTTTGGACTTTTGTTTGTGTTTGAGGGAGTGAAGAGCACATTTATCTTTCCAAAGAGTGTGGCTTATGCCTTGGAAATATATTCTTAAACATTTTTCCCTACTTGTATTTTAATTTTGCTTTCCAAAGGCATTTCCTAAATATAACTGGATATCCCAAATTGCAATTATATGAATTTTCCCACATATTTCCAATGTATAACTTCAGCATTCTATTAAAAAGTTTACTAATATTAATGTAATACAATTTATACCCATTCCAAGATTGAATTTTCAACTTGTCTTTTAGAAGTGAATAATAAAAGCAGAAGAAAGTAAGAGAAAAGAAAGCAAAAGCAGCAACTTCTATTACTTAGTATATTAAATTAAGCGCACATGAAAAAGATGCTTTAGGCACTTTCTTGAATGGAAACTGAACCATGAAATTCATCTGTATCTCAGGCAATTTGCCGTTATTTGTTGGAAACTAAAAATTCACATTAAGCAGTAATTGTTTTCTTAGTGTAATTTTTATTTTTTCCTGGTGAATTGTAGGTTTTCCAAAATGAGATAAGTATGGTTCTTTTCAATGCCTTTAGACACCGTATGTTCTCTTTCTGACTTTGTTCTACTTCATTATATAATATTCAATTGACTCCTAGACATTTGCAAGCCTGATGAGATCAGTGAAAGCACAAAGCCACCTAGGCAGAGAGACACACGACACCAGTCTCAGCACTGTGGGAGGCTGGGGCAGCAAGGTCACAAGATCAAGTCCACCCTGAACAATTTAGCAAGAGTTTTTCTCCTAATAAAAATAAAAAGAGCTAGGTATAGAGATGTAGCCCCATGTGATGGCTCTGGGTTCAGTCATCAAAAATAACAGAGAGAGAGAGAGAGAAAGAGAGAGAGAGAGAGAGAGGAGACAGAGAGAGACAGAGACAGAGAGAGAGCTGACCAAGACACACAAGCAAAAAGCACATTAGCATAGTACACAGTCTAGAGCCTAACTTCCTAACAATCACAGCTGGAAGTGATACCCCTTAAATCAAACCTTGGGGAAATCCACAACTTAAGTGAAGGTGCAGACGTGCCTCAAAATGTCCAAAAGTAGTCTCTGACCATGGACAAGCTCATTATCTACACACCAATGCAAGTTGCATCTCATGCATATAATTATAACAGAGTGAATTATGGGACAGGATATTGTAGCAGCTGATATATTGTGTCAACTTGAGAAGTTAAAAGCTTAACTAAATTGGCTCAGTGATTCCACACCCTAAGGCATGGAGGCCCCTCCCTAGGGCATGGAGAGCTCACTCTATAACGCTCAGCACAAGAAGGATACGAAAGGGTACTGAGGAAGGATGGAGGGTTCCACTTCCTCAGAGGAGCTCCAACCTTTGCAGTCAGCGTGGAAGGAATGAGAGAAGCTTGCTAGAAGCCACAGCTGTGTCTCCTGCCTTTGCTCTTTGCTGTTTTCCACTTTCACGAACTGCTGCCCTCTGCCATGTGCCGGTCTGCCTTGAAGCCAGCTGAGGATGGACTGAAACTTCCACTAAATATGCACTAAATAAACCGTTCTTTCCTTAATTTAGGGCATCAGGCATTCTGTCCTAGCAATGAGTGAAAAGTAACCAAGACACATATGCTCAGAGAACATAGTGGCCATGATTCAGCATGAGCTGTCCAATACACCCAGCATATTCTGGGAAGGACTTGGACACTGGACCAAGACCTTTTTCCTAATCCTCAGGCTGCAGTGAGCCTTCTCACTGAGCACTTGTCATTCTATAGAGCATATTTTTTTGCCTTCAAAAAATGTATTCTTGCACTGTCCTTTCTGTGCCTCTTGTCCAATTCTTCACTTAGAACACTAAGAACCTAGAAAGAGCTATCAATCAGTGACAACATTATTTATGGATTAAAAGACTCCTGGGATGTTGTAGTGGTTGATACGTTGCATCAACTTGGCTGTTTGACTCAGCGGCCTGGCTCCCTGTTGGTGGGAGTCCCGCCCTGGAGTACAATTGGTTCCTTCCTGGAGCAGAACCAGGGCCTGCCTAGAATATGATTGGCTCCTCCCTAGAGCGGGATCAAGGGCCCATGCTGGGGTATGATTGGTTCCACCCTAGGGCACAATGGGCCCACGGCAGAGTGACTGAGCACAGAGACTTTCTAAAGGGCTGAGGAAGGAGTCAAGACCTCACTTCCTTGGAGAAGCTTCAGTCTTTGCTTTCGGCCTGAACTTCATCGTCTGGCTTGCAGCGCAGACTCTTCAGCCTCCAGCTTGGATCTTTCACCATCCGTCGCAGACTCTTCAGCATCCATCACAGACACTTCAGTCTTCTATCGCAGACCCATCAGCTGATGGATAGAGACTTATACGGAGCACTGCAGTGAGTTTCAGACCTTGGGACTGAATTCTCCAGTCCGGAGCATGCAGATGCCCTCTGAACGCTTCCTCATCTGACTCTGTGGCTGACTATTGTAAGTCAATCTTATAACTCCTTATATTTATTATATATTTTGTGTTAATATCCATTCCTTATATCTGTTCTGTTCCTCTAAGTAAAACCTGACCAATACAGATGTGATTAGGTCAGAGGTAAAGTACAGAGATGAGCATGCTGATGAGGTGGAGCCCACTAGAGGGGGTGCTCTGGGAAGACCTTTGAATGCTGAGTCCCTGGAGCAGATCTGTAGATGACAGGCCCCTGCCACAGGCCCTTGGCAGGGCTATGTGTTTTTCTGGCATCTCTCCCTGTGCTATACTTCCCAATGGGCAAGCAGCGAGCAGTTGTGCTGTACCATGTCCTTCCTCCATATTGCTCTTGCCTTGAAGCCAGTGACCATAGGCTGAAGCCTTTGAGAATCTGAGCCAAAGGCCCTGCCCATCATTTAAGTTGTGGATGTTGGATATTTTGTCCCAGCTGTGAGACTACTGACCAATAATACACTGCTCTATTTCACTAAAATTTGATGTTTTCCTGTGACACATCATCATCCGGTGCACCTAATACATCTACACTGTGTGGGCACTGGTTCACAATAAGGCAATTGGATAAGGAGTACCTATAGCGGGAGCAATGATAAGAGTTCTAAAGACGACTCAGAAAAGAATCTAGAGCAAGAGTTAGGAAGGGGAGTTGACAGACGCTTCAGATGACATTTAAATACTCCAAGGAATTCTCAAAAGTGTTACTGTGCAAGGAAAGCTAAGTTTCCTATAGCCAAATGTAGCTGGGTGATGCAAAGTATCCAATTTTGTCATTTAAAAGAGGTGGGGAGGGCTGGCCTGACAGCTCAGAGGACTAAAGCGCCTGCTTAGGCAAAGCGCAGCGGCTGGGGTTCAGTCTCCACTGTGCTGTGCTGGCCCGACCCCTGGGGCACGCTGATATTGCAGTGGAGTCGGTGATGGTGGGGCACATGTAATCCCAGCACTTGGGAGGCGGAAAACAGGAGAATCACTGCAAGTCCAATCTATGTAGTGAGGCCCTATAAACCCTGCCCTAAATACAGAAAAAAAAAAAAAAAAAAAATTAAAAAGAGATGGGGAGGTAGATTAGAAGGCCAGAGAACCTTATATTTTAGCTTATTATTGTAGGTTTCTTGAATCTTTAATGCAAAAATAAGGGAGGGCATAAAGGACACAAAATCTGGGAAGGTGATGTGGCTTCAGTGTGGGGCCCTGTTTTTAATGCCAGCACTAAAAACAGCAGTAACAACAAATGGAAAGCAAACCTAGGCATTGTGGCCCAAGTCTATGATCTCAGCTACTTGGGAGACTGAAGCAGGAGAATGGAAAGTTCAAGGTCAGCCTGGGCAATTTAATGAAACCCTGTCTCAAAAGAAGAAGGGAAAACAGGAATGTTACTACACAGCCACTGCTTGTAGAGTACACAAGGGCCTGGGTTTGTTCCTTAGCACCACAATAATTTTTTTTTTTTTTTGGAAAGGGTCTATAGGGTATTCAGGGTCTCACTACCAGATCAGACTTGTAGTGATCCACCCATTTAGAGCCTCCCAAGAGCTGGGATACAGGCGTGTGCCACCACACCTAGTCTCAATAGCTTTCTCAGCACACCCTGGGGGTAGGGCCAGCAGGGCAGGCCTGGGATCAAACCCTCAGCCCCTGCACCTGCTTGCAGGCTCTTTAATCTGCTGAGCTAATTGGCCAGCCCAACGCCACAATAAATTAATTCATACGTAAATAAAGATAAGCACTTGCTTCTTTTCCCTATAATTAACAAATCACCAACCCACAGACAATACTTTATTTACTTATTTTTATCTTTCACAGTATCTAATATTGTGATTTGCACATCAATAGATGCTTGGGATAGGGACATAGTTTGTTGAATTGAATTGGACACTTATGAAATAATTGTTTGGTAATTCCTTTCACTTCCACATTACAATTCTTGTCCAAGATTTTTCTGAAAGACAACATCAAGGGTTTGAAATCAACAAAGAAGTTCATGCTTATTTGCATACAGTTCATTTTTAAATTGTAACTTACTTAATTTAATATTTGATAATTATGAATTAGTTTCATTGGCTCAGATTCTTAACTACAGAAGTACAAAGAATACCTGGGAGAGGTACCTGAAGGTGAGAAATGAAGAGACCAAGGGGTTATATAATGGTTATCAGGGGTTCTTCAGCAAAAAGACAAGAAAAACAAGACCACCAGAAGAGTGGACCTTTAACCAGAGGACAAATCACGACTCACCCTTCTGCATCAATGGGACCTCAGGAGGTTATTTATTGACTCTCAGCTTCCTCTACATTGGTCAGTTCCATGAACAAGGAAATGATGCCCATGAGAATTCTGTTGCTTACTTCACTGCTAACAGGGAGGGTAACTGAGACAGGGTATGTAAAAGCCACATCAAAAAATACATGCAGATCTTTTCTCAGCATGGCCATAGCATCGTGGCTGTGGACCCATGAGCCGGAGATTTGGATTGTGTGCAGTGTAAAATCCACTTTAAGTAACTTAGAATTACCTTATTTCTGAGTGTTTCAGTGACTCTTCTCTTGTTGTTGGAACAAATACCCGACACTCAAAATTAGGAAGGAAAGGTTTATTTCGCCCACAGTTACTGGAGGTTTCAGTCCATACTCAGCTGGCTCCAAGGCAGAGTGACACATGGCAGAGGGCAACCTTTCACGGTGGTGGCAAAGAGCAAGAGAGCAAAGGAGAAGGAGTAGCAACAATGGCTGCAGAGAGCAAGTCTGTCTCCCTCATGTTGCATTCAGGCTGTTGGCCCCAGGCTGGTTGCAGCACTCATACCCATAATCCCAGTGGATCATGAGTTAATCACAGGTTCTAGAAGTCTGCCCCATGACTGCATGAGGCTTTGGGGGGACAACTGGACACAAACCATAACACTGAGACCATGCCCAACTGCCTATTTAAATTAATGTAATAACTTGTGAAAATAGAAATTTAAAAGTGCAATATATGTAATAACATCAATCTGCAGCCTCTTCTGAAATTTAGTAAAATCACCAGAAAGGGTTGCAGAGGAACCCTTGGTAGCTAGCAAAATTAAAAAAGAAGATTCAGAGTAGAATACTCTTCCCTAGTGGAATTCATGAAAGAGAAAATTAATAATATGAAAGAGACCCTAAGGGCAGATAATTTCCTATCGAGTATAACAATGAGAAAAATACTAGACCTGAACAAAAAGTTTCATATTTATGTCTCAGATATATTCCAACTATAAAGAGCTCTTAACAAATAACTGAACATATCTTAAGCCTATATTTATCACTTATATTATAAGAATAGTAGCATCTACCTTACAAAATTGATGTGAAGATTAGTTAGGCAAGGCTTATTAAATATTAATGCATTTCCAACTTATTTTCTTTTTTTTTCATATCTCCTGAATTTTGGCCAAAGCAGGCACTCTGTCAAAAGACTTTCTTGAGAGTGAAGGCCATTTCTGGTGAGATTTTGGCCATCAAATCTATGATACCAGCTCCATATCTGTGCTATAAATACAGACATTTGGAGCTTGTGGCATTTCTTTTATATATGTTCTCCAACACCAGACCTCAAACTCTGGCTCCTGCATCACAAATAGCTTCTTTGTGCTCACTGTGTCAGCCTCCTTTACCACCCCCTTCGTATCACCTAGCGTGGTAGGGGTTTACATAATCTTAAAGCGGTTGCATAGCAACCAGATTATCAAACATCTTTAGCCCACCTCTTCTGTCTTAAACCTCCAAACAACTAGTGGAGTATTTTCAGCTCATGATAGTCTTTAACCAGAGAGAAGATAAAATTCCAGCCTGCTGATTCAGATATTTTTTTATTTGCCTTTTTTTTTTTTTTTTTTTTTTTTAACATCCACCAGGCTTATGGGAAAAACAAAAACTAAAGTTTGCATGGATGAGGCAGTGATCAGCATCAAAATTTGTCGTATGCCAGGGCGCAGATGCTGTTACAGCCATCCCACCTTACCTAGATTATCACTGACAAAGAGCTTCCCCCAACAGGAGAAATCAATCGGCAGCCGCCTGCTCCTTCATGGCTGCTGGAGCAAAGCAGACTTTATCTTCTGTGGGCTCAGCCGTGCTGTGAATCGCAGGCCAGCCAAAGCCATTCGTGCCAGCCTTGAAGGACTCTGCTCTACTGAAAGAAAGAAAACAAGACTTCAGGAAACACCCAGTCCAAGACTCTTGTTGTGCAGACCAGAATGTCAGGTAAAGAGATTTTTTTCCCAAGGTCATGAAGCAGTTGCAGTATTTACTTGCAAAGACTGCATCAGGAAAGACTTTACTGATCCAGTGAAGGATCTTTCCAGGGAGACAGCGTAACACAGGACGTGGAGACTGCATGGTCTGCATTCTAGTTTTTCAGATGTGAACTTGCAGAGTCACTGGGAAGGGTACATAAGCAATCTTCACAGCACTGGTGTGATTTCAGCTCATGCAAATTAAGCATATATTAGCAATTTTATCATTATTCAATAGTCTCAGAGATAATCCAAACCTCTCAAATCCAGAAACTACTGATTTGTCTATATCTTTAAAAGACTAGACCATTCTACATTCCATGAAATCATAAAGTCAAATAAACTTTTAAAATTTAAATATACATTTAGATCACTAACTACTGTTCTTTTTTATTGTATTTTAGGGAAGATGTACAGGATATTCAGTGTCTCACTACTAGATCAGACTCCTAGTGATGCTCTTGTTTATAGCCTCCCAAGAGCTGGGATTACAGGTGCGCGCCAACACACCCAGTCTCAATTGCCATCTCAGGGTGACTTGGGGACGAGGCTAGCATGGTAGGCCCAGGGATTGAATACCTACCCAGGTGCCGGCTTAAATTCGCTGAGCTATTTGGCCGGCCCTACTGTTCCTTTTCAAATCCTCTCCTCGCAATCTTTTGAAAGGCTACCCTAAATTTGCAGCACAGGCAGCTCGTTTGGAACAGTAATTTATATAATTTAAAATGTTTTAATGCTTTATTCCTAAAACTCTCATTTGAGTCTTTAAACTGGATTCTAACTCTTCTAGAGAAGTAAAGGGCAGGGAAATGAAAAAAAACAAACTTTGTTAAAGGAACTTTGCATAATTTGTGCCTTAAGCCAGGACATAAACATTCTTTTAAAGAGAAGTCTCCATGATTACCAGTGATTCTCTTTCTAAGCAAATTAAAATGAACTGGATAGAGTGCTCAGGGGAGCTTATTTGAGCGAGTCTACTAACTGCAGTTGCAATAATGCAAGACATGAGTAGGAAATATCTTAGAAATTATTCTATGAAAGTATCAGATTTAAAAAGGCTAGAGTGTATCCCCTCTAGCAAAAATAACAAAAAACACAACAGTGGCTGCTAGTGTTATATAACTTTTCCTTCAAGTAGGTTCTTTAAAAACATTATTTTGAGTATTTTCATTATGATTGGCCATCTTATCCGTGATAAGCTTATGTATCCTGGGTGATCTACTAATGTCTTTTCCTTGCCTGTTGAAGAAAGCCCACTCTTCCCCTAACCTTGAAGAATAAATAAATATGAATGTGTGTCTTCAAGGGATTTCTATGTGTCCTCTGTATACATAGCTGATGCCAGCTGTGCTTTCTCAAACAATTCCACGTATCGTTTTATCGTGCACGTGAGAACCGGCGATCAGCCGCTGGAGCGTTGGGCTGCTGATTGTCAACCTCCCGTCTTCCTTCTGGAGTGATTTCTCTGACTTCTATGGAAGGCAACCGTGGTATCCCAGGCTACCCTGGGTATTTAGTAAGGTTAGAAAACAAAAGACAGAAGGATTTGGGACAACTTAGACAAACTTGGAAGAATTATGCTAAGTGAAATAAGCTAATGCCCTTGTATAAGGTATCAAGCTAGTCAAATTCATAGAGCCAAAACTAGAATGGTGGTTGCCAGGGGCTGGTGGGAGAGAGAAATGGGGAGTTACTGTTTAACGGTTTAGAGTAGCAGTTTTGCAGTTTAACAAGGTGAAAGCATTTTGGAGATGGCTGGTGAGGATATCACACAGTGAAATGAATGTAGTTAATGCCATTAAACTGCACAAATTGAAATGATTGAAATGGTAAATTTTGTCATAAGTTACAATGAACAAATAATCGTCTGCACAAAATAGCAAAGGAGAAGACTGATTAAGACAATCCAATAGAGAGGCCCTAGTGTAGGCCTACCAAGTTCGCTTGTCCTAAATTAAGGTTTTAAATCTTACAACGTATAGAAAAACTCAAAAAAATAGTGCCCCCTTGTGGATCTCCTTGAAGTGGCAACATGCATGAAGAACAATGGCACATGTGCCTTGTAAGATTGCAGTACCTTTCCTTTGGAGCATGAAGGAGAGATTTGCCAAATAACCCGTTTTTGTATTTCTCGATGGCAGAGACTTCAAACAACTCCCCAAAATTAATTCATGACCCAAGACTGAAAGAAAAATGTAGATATTTTGGAGAGATCACTTTTTTTCCCCTGCTTTTTTGTTTGTTTTTGCTTGGCAACAAGACTCAAAAGACCACTGATTTCCTAAAAGTTTTGAAAAGTTGGCATTGAACAACTCTTTTGTCAATTATAAAATGTTTACATTCACATTGGGTCTCTGGTAGATAGCTCTCTACAAGAATACAATTATTCAAAGTGTTTGGGAGGGTGGGAAGTTTTTGAAGACTAACCTTATTTCACTCATCACTTCATTTTGTTCTGTTACACCCAACTTTGACATTAATCAATAGAAAATTAGAAAAAAATACATATACGTCATATCTCCCCAAAGTAATAAAACATCTCTCAATCATATCTATGTTACCATTTTAATTTCAAGAAATTTTTGATTATTATATAATTGTTCCCTTTTTAACATAGAGAATTTTGTTGGCCTCATTTAGCAGCCAAGGAATATGTTTAAAAAATTTCTTCAATGTCATTGAAAAAATGAATGAGAAAGCAAGACTAAAATTCTAAGTTGCGAGGGCTGGCCAAAGAGCTCAGGCAGACTGGGGTTTGATTCCCACCGTGCCGTGCCGCCCCCTCCCCCCAGGCACACTGAGATGGTATAGAGGCTGGGCTTAGTGGTGCACATCTGTAATCCAAACACTTGGGAGGCTGAAAACAGGAGAATCACTGCGAGTACGATCTGTGTCTCTGTAGACCCTGTACTAAACACATTAAAAAAAAAAATCACCCTAGCTGTTAAAAAACATTTCTAACTTGTTGATTTCCTCCACTAAGGTTAACTTTCTATCAATATCACTGGGGCTAGAGAGACAGCTCAGTAGAATAAGCACTTGTCTGGTAAGTGCAAGAGCCTGAGTTCAATTTCTGGCTCCACACATACAAAAAAAAACTATCAACATTATTGCTCTAAAAAGTCATGTTCCTAAGGAGAAACAATTTTTGCTTGGAGGTTTTCAAGTTAAGTCTATGATTTTGTGAGAAGAAATGACATAAGATTTGATTTAAAATTTTCTTTTGCAGCCAGAGAAAGATTAAGTGCACCCACAGGTGGCTTTTCCCTTGACCTTGAAAAGGTTGCAGTGATCTAGAAATTTCATCCGAAGTACTGTTCAGTGAAAAATTCAATTAAATATGTTTTTACATTTGGGCTTCTGTTTCCTTGGGATCTGGAACTAGAAACAATCTAATACTAAAGCAGTAATTTTAAGTATGATAGTTTAAGCAGTTTGTTTATCATCTGTTCTGAGATGCTTTAATTGTGAACTCATAATCATACTGTAATGCATACTGAGGTTGCCTCTAATTTTAATTACATATGAGTTTTTAAATGTTTCACTCTAAAATTATTTCAAATGTAAAGAAAAGTTTCAAAAAGTGTATAGAATTTCCTTGTACCTTCAGTTTACCCTCATGTTAACATCTTATATTACTTACATTTATCAAACTTAACAAATTAATAGTAGTAAATGCACTATTAAATAAAGTCCAAAATTCGTCCAGATTTTGTGGCTTTTTTCATCAGTGTCTTTTCTCTGTCCACGATTCCAGTCCAGGATAACACAATGCATCACATTTCTTTAGGTCAGGGACAGTCTGTTAGACTTCCTTTCATTCTCACGACCTTGGCAGTTTTGAGGAATAGGTGTTTTGTAGAATGTTTCTGAATTTTTTTTTTTTTTTAAAAAAAAAAAAGTGTTTATTAATGCCTATTACCTTTACAAAATATTAAGTTGCAATATGGCATTTTCAAGCATCCATATAACATGCTTTGATCATCTCTACTCTCCCTGTTATTCTACCCTACACCTTGTCTGGCATTTTTCTCATGATTAGACTGGAGTTACGGGTTGTTGTGTAAAACAATAGAAAGATGAAGGACTCTCTCACCACTGTCATAGTTTAGTGTCGAGATGCCCCCCCAAATATTCATGCAGTCATGGGGTGGGTTTCCAGAGTTTTTGATGGACTCATGGTCCCATGCTAGGATTATGGGTATGAGTGCTACACCCACCCTGGGGCAGGCAGCCTGCCTCAACATAAGGGAGGGAAAGAGACTTGCTTTTGGCTGCTCCTCTTTTCACTCTTGTTGCTTTTGCTCTTTTCCACTGCCATGAACGGCTGCCCTCTGCCAAGTGCCGCTCTGCCATGGAGCCAGCCCAGTACGGACTGAAGCCTCCACAAACTGTGAGCTAAATAAGCCTTTCCTTTCTTAACTGTAGGCATCAGGTATTTTGTCTCAGCAATGAAAGTAAAGTAAAGTAACCAAGACAACCATATGATGTGGAGGAAGGTGCATGATATCTGTATAATATCACCAGTGATGATGACCGGAACTCCAGGCAAGAGAATAGCTCACAAATTTGTCACTCACTCTATAGTTACTGCGTTTTCTTTTCTCTGTTCTCTGACAGGATCACCAGACTAAGACAAGCCCACACTCAAGGTAGAAGGGAAGGGAGAAAATTAAGCTTTATCTTCTGGAAGTAGTATCTGTAGAAACTACTTTGGGATAAATTCAGTGTTACTTGGAACTTTCTATAGGGAAAATTTGCCTCTTCTCCCTTCTTTAAGTATACATTCTATGATTTATTTATATCAGTTTGGACTCATATTTTATTCTAAATTTAGTGTTGTGATTCAATAGTACCTCTTCACTGCCCAACCTGTCCCAGTTCTGGCTGCTGGAATTTCTTTCTGTTTTATTTGTTCCTGTGACCTTTTGACTTGCCCTAGTTTATGAGTTTATGTGTTGAAGCACTTTCTTACTTTCTGGTGCTTCCAGATTCTCTAGGTCCACCTAGCATTTTCCCTGCCCCGCCCCAGCACCAGCACTTCTGCAAGGACCTACACTTCCTCAATGCTTTCTTTGGTGCATGGCATGTGGTACCCAAGTTCTTGGCACGTGCTGTGCTCATTGCCATTCCAGGCTCTCTCAGTAGTTAGAAATAGGACATATACTCATGTACCTTAGTAATTATATGTATATGCACATTTCCATATGCATGTATCTCTCCATCAATAAATAGACAATGAAAAGATAGGTGATAGAGATACACAAATATTAACATTCATTTCCTCCTGTTGACTGAATTGTTTTATAGTAATATATTTTACATTACTAAATAATATTTTCCTAGTTAGCTATTGTCAGCGTACTTAGTAGTGTACCAGTGTTGTCATATAATTATCTGTAAGTCAAGTA
>PVKN010031569.1:0-12456 GCA_004027915.1 Capromys pilorides | reverse complement strand
AGCAATTATATGACCCAGGAAGCTCTACCAAGGGATTACAAACAAATGCTAACAAGAGTTCAATTCTACCATCTTTAAATCGTTCCATTTATTTATGGAGCTTTTATTGTTATGACACCAACATATTTCATAAAACAAATACTTCCTGCTACTTAGCAAAGGAAGAGGCAACATTGAAAGCCATCCGGAGAAGCATGGTCTAGTCTGCGGTTTAAGGCCTCACTCGCTCTCTCCCCTAACCCCTGCAGAACCACAGGCCTGGGTCACCACTCCATGAAGAGTGATGCTCCGTGACCCTGGTGGCTTAACAGGTGAGGAGAAAACGTGGAGGAGAGATGTGTAGGGAAATCCCTGGAGAAGTAATGGCGGGGAGAGATAGAGGAAAGAGAAAACCAAATGGGATGGCATATGAGAGGGGAGAGAAAGGAAGCCAGCTAGCTAAATAAAATTGTACCAACATCCTTCACCAGTATGGGTAGCACAGTTAGGACCTGAGGTATCTGGTTTCACTTGTTGGTCTAAGAATTCAATTTTCTTTCTTGTCACAACTATTCTTATTTTCTTTAACTTTCATTTAAATATAATTTATATGTTTTCACTTTGGCTAGGAGAACACTATCCCAAAAGGCAACTGAAATTCCCAAATGCATATCCCCGAAAATTACAGTAAACCAAGTTTTACTGGGTCATATAATTTTCTCTATAAAGACCAAGAAATGTGTTACCTGAAAAAGCACTTTATGATTTTTCACCCAATTTTTTTGGAGCTATTTGCCTGTTTTCATTACAGTGTCAGAAAGTCTACTATAAGGTAAAATCTGTTCAGATTGTTATCAGATATTTTCCCCTTGGAAGTGTCTGCCTCATAACAAGTCTTGGTGGTGCACACTTATAATCCTACAATTTGGGAGGATGAGGCAGGAGGGTTGCCTTAAGTTGAGACCAGTATGGACCACACAGTGAGTTCAAGATTAGCCTGAGCTACACAGTGAGATCCTGTCTTTAAAAAAACAAAATAAAACAAAAAGTTAACAAAGAAAAAAGAAGAGGTTAACTGTCTCATTGCTCCAATATTGACTCCCAATACAATTTCTGCAGCAAATCTATTAGGATTAGAATCAAGATGACCAAAGCATAAGACTTCTCATACATTTCTAGCTCCACATTAAAGAATAAACAAAAACACATTAAATTATGCTCATTATCAAACATCCCCAAAAATGACACACTCTTATGAAATTGCATTTCTCTGGAAGAAAAATCATTAGTGAGCAAAGAATATATCAAGCCCTTTAAGTACCTGTTTCTAGAGCAGCCTAGCCTTTGTGTGGATTTGCAACCAAAAGTCTATTTTAAGTTCATCCCATTTTCAGTGCAACAGAATCTCCAATATATATTTAAGTAACAATTATTCTTCTCATCCTATCACTACTTTTCTTTTTTTCTTCTTTTAATAAACCTCTGATGATTACACATCAGAGGAGTTTTAAATTCAGTTCCTTCCTCAAACCCATTAATATACAAGCTTTCCTTGTATGTTGTAAATGATTTTAATTTATGCAATTGTAGTCGTTAATTATGATTTCTCCTTTCTTTAGAAGTACAGGTTTGAATTATGCATATATACACATATTTAAATATATTTTAACTACAGTAATTTCTATGTTTGATATGGCTCCTAAAAATTATTCTTCTGTGTAAGTTGTTATTTGCATAGGTTTTATCAAATAATAACAAACATACCATAGAACTTCATTCCAATCTGTTGGAAGCAGGAAATCTCAGTTTGGAATAATGAAAACAGTAAGGTGAATTTAATCTTTACTCAAATCAAAGATGCATGATCTTTCCAGCCTGGCTCCTTCCTTTGACTAAACCTAAACTGTCCTTTACCAATATTCCAGTCGTCTTTGACAAATTCGATGCCAGTCACCGCTGTGGCTTTGTCATCTATGAGTACTCTCAGAAAGCCCTTGCCTCACCCGTGAGCTTTGCACTTCACACCAAGAGCAGTAAGCCTGGTGTTCAGCCAGCTTCTACAGAGCCAAAACCACTTTTCAAAAATAGAACCAGTGCTCAAGTAATTAGTAAAGTTTTGTTTCACTCTAAGACATAAAACAGCTAGTTGTGAATCCCCAATTTATTCCTAGAAATGTTCATGCTTGTTCACATATGTGCACACGTGAACCCTAACTGAGAACAGGACTACGATACTTTTAAGTGTCATCCTAACAACAATTTATGCTTCTATAGCATAATTTATTTGGTCCTCCTCACTCACTTTAGAGAATTTTAAGAGGTGGCACCCTCATTAGTACATAAAGTTAACCTCAGTTGGTGCAAAGTGGCATAGTTCGTTCAGAGTGGAACAGTTTCTCAGTGGTAGAGCTGAGATTTGATCTCAAGTTTTTATTTTTGCATGATTCTTCAAATTTTTGTTTACTTCCAATTAAGCAAACATCTTACTTCTCAAACTCCTAAACGTGTGTGTGTGTGTGTGTGTGTGTGTGTGTGTGTATTAATCCTTATTATTTGGTACATGGTCTCACTATGCAGCTCAGACTCACAGTGATCTTCCCATCTCAGCCTCCCCAGCACTGGGATTATAGGTGTGCATCCCCACACCTGGTTTTGGTGGCATGTATGGCAGTTCTCGGGCCACCACGGATCAAAATTTGGGCTTTCCAGGCAGGTACTTGATCCACTGAGCTAACTCTCCAGCCCTTCAAACTCCTAACTTATTCTCCAAACTTTTCCACACAACTATTGTCAAGGCCAAAGAAAGAAAAGCATGAAGTGAACAAAGGAGTCAAAAGTAGAAAGACGTAGAAATCTGCATTGGTTTTGCACCTGTGTGGTTTCTGGCACAGCCTGGTGCTGCCTAAAGTTTCAAGACACATGTATTCTTGTGACATGATATAAGGGAACAGACGTGGAGGGCTGACATGCTTGCAGAGGTCATAAATAGCAGCAAGTAGGATTGAAATTCGCATCTTGCAAAGTGGACAACTAGCACATAGAGGGAGAGAATCAAGAACCTGAGAGGCCAAATACTTAATAACCTGCCTGGAACATGAATTTCTCTCAACAGCACTGTTGCTCGAATGTTTCTTTCCAAATATAAGATATATTTTAGTCAGGAAAACTACAATGGTTAAGAAGTTCTCTCTACATGATTCATTAGAAAACAGATGTGTACTTTACAGAAGTGTCTTAGACTGATCGAGATCATAGAGGCAACATTCTTTCTTCCCAAGAAAGCCATCTGCAGCAGAATGATGTTTCGCCAAATAGGATTTGAATAATATGAAAATCAATTTTTAAAAATACAATAATATTTATATGTGAATATAATTGTCAGAGGGCCAGTGAGATAGCTCAGCAGACTAAGCACCTGCTTAGGCACTCACAGGGCCTGGGGTTTGATCCCTGGCACCACAGACCATACCAGCCCAGCCCCCGGTGTGCTGAGTCAGCCACTGAGACTGGGCGTGGCAGCTATAATTCCAGTGCTGGAGAGGCTGAAAACAGGAGGATCACTATGAGTCTGAGCTGCACTGTGAGACCCTGTACCAAATACACACACATGTGCATGCACGCATACACACACACACACACACACACACGCACAATATAATCACCAGGAAGGTGCTTGTGTCTTTGAGCTATATTGTTGACCCCTACTTGAGTATAATTGCTTAGAACATTTTGAAGAAAAATAAACTGAGGAAATGGAAAGGATCCTTCAGCATCCCCACTAATTAGATACAGTGGCCATGGACAAGTCATTGTGCTTTTCCAGATCTGCCATTTCCCTGTACCAAATACACACACATGTGCATGCACACACACACACACACACACACACACACAAATGCACAGGCAAATTCACTGGTGTCATTGAGCTCCATTCACTGCTTATAGTCGCCCCTCACCTGAACCACTCCTGAACCAAATTCTCCAGCAGTGTGAGCACCAATGCCTTAAAGGCAGAGCATAGCTTTCCTCTAGATAGTAAACTAAAAACCCTCACTGAAAAACTATCTGAAGAATTTCAATGTTCTCTAAGTCAAAAACAAAATATGACTAAACACAAAAAAATAAGAGAAGTTTTTTTATCTATCAGCTTGCTTACATTTGAAAATGTTTTATGATCTCTAAATGCTAGAAAAATGACATACACATTGATCTTAAAAATGCTTCCCCAGGTCCAGAGAGCTAGGGCCTTCCCAATCATTCCTGTAGGTCACTAAATAGCACTACATGGGCCACACAGTGGTCACCCCAAGCTACCCAGGTTGCTGGCAGCATGGGTCTGACTTCTGTCACTTT
Organism: Capromys pilorides; assembly: GCA_004027915.1. Lineage (NCBI taxonomy): Eukaryota > Metazoa > Chordata > Mammalia > Rodentia > Capromyidae > Capromys > Capromys pilorides. The sequence goes on along the minus strand of PVKN010031569.1, from coordinate 8,124 downwards.
AAGACAGAATACTTGCCCACTGTTGGGCAAGCATTCTGTATTTAGCAGATGGAGAAGAGGAACATACTAAAGAAAGAACAGGAATGAGAGTCAAAAAGTGAATAAAATTAAGATCAAGAGAAGAAATGGTGAAGGCAGAGTACCCTCCTTGTAATTATGTGTATGTAAGAAGTAAAAGTCATCTCAAATTGAGATAGACAACTAGATTCTCAAAATTCATCAGAATATACACTTCACAAAGGTAGTAACAGAACTGTATAGTACAAAACAGTGGTTGGCACACAGTATGTACTCAGTACATATTTCCTGGATATAGCAAAAGAAACAATGGAAGAAAAATGAAACTGTGACGTGTAACAAAAAAAATGGGAACATAAGCATAAAAGTAGCCGTGGTATAGCTCATGACTTAGTAGTTCAATAGACTTGGTAGAGGAGAGGTGCTTGTGAGTTTCTGGATAAACCACAGCATTTCTCTGCTTTGGTTATCTGGTCTATAAAATCCAGAGGGATTTTATCCTTCATGCAGGATACTATGAGACATTTAATAATGTCTCCTCTTTAATAAGAGCAGAAAAGGAAGAAGAACAAAGACCTAGTTTGGGATACGATCTTTTCTGATAATGTACAAGTGCTGCTGAATAGAAACACCTAACAGAATCAGCCCAGACCTGCATGAAGCACACGAAGGAAAAGCCATGCATGAGGCGAGAAGAGAACAAAAGCTTATATCTAGCTGTGAGCCAGGGCAAAGCCCTGGAACCCAAGCTACTCTGAAGGCGAGGCAGGGGGGTCACAAGTTTAAAGGCAACCCTGGCAAATCAGTGAGATGTTGTTTCGAAATAAAAATATAAAAAATGCTGGGGACCTGGGGATACAACTTAGTGTAAAGACCTTGGATTCAATCTCCAGCACTGAAAAAAAAAAAAAAAAATGTTTAAATCAAGAAACTGGAATACTTGGTATACCTTTTACTGGCTAAAGATATGCTCTATATGGATGTTTGTAAGATGTAGAAGTACCATTTGGTATTAAAATAAATTTAACAGTTACATGTGAAAAAGCACATAAAGGTACTTTGGTATCATAATATTGATATATAAAACCAGAACAGCATCATTTAAACAATAAGAAATTTAAAGTCTAATTGGGAAGCTGAGCTGGGAGATGAGGCTCAGGTGGACCTCACTATGGAACAAGAACAGGAAGCAAAGCAGGGTGGGTAGGCGAGAGGCGAGCCACCCTGCCAGCTGCTGCATGTCAGGGAAACGCTCAGCCTGGGAAACCCACACCCCTGGAAAGAAGCTGAATGATGCACAGGTGATCAAGCACAGAAAGGAAGAGACCCCACGATGGAAACCGGACAAGAGCAACACAAGCAAGTGAGAAGAAAATTCAGTGTTGGTGATGTGCACTGCACATGCTTGACCCGTGGTTCCTTTTGAAGTCCCTGCCTCGTGATCAGCCCGAGGTCCTTTAAACCAGTGTCCAGCTTTAAGAATTCTGCTATATTTTCTATTAATTTTCCATCGCTTTATATTAGATTTTTCAAACTTTTCAGTTCAGTGAATTTCAGTAAAAGTTTCATTAGTGATTTCAATTATTTGAAATGGCCCAATTGAGCAGATACTCAGTTCTCTCCTGTTTTTAATATTACATGCTTTAAATAAATATAGGTGAAGTGTTATAGACAAGTTATTTGAAGAACCTTTGAAATACCTTCAAGCACAGTTGCGAGAAACCTAGCGTAGGAGCCACCGGCATTACAAGGAGAGCTACTTCCCAATGCAAGGGAAGACCTTTTTTTGGTGCATTTATCATGGTGATCTTTTGCAGACAGTAGCGATTCACATTTTCACTGTGATAACAATAGTTTGCCATGCAAGCCAACAAAAAGATTTAAAGACAAGGCAAAACACATTTATCCTGAGATGAAAATACCAACGTACACTTGTATCCAAGTATCTGTTGTCAAGCTGGCTTTTTCACCCAGAAAACATTTTCTTCCAAGATGATACCATAGTTTCTTGGCAAGAGTCTAATTAATACACTTCTCTTAAAATAATCTTAAGTTTGCAAACTTCCCAAAGTCAGACTTGTCCATATAAATAGAAGATACAAATTCTACAGCCTAGGCAGAGAAAGCAAATTAATGGCCCAGGCTGGAGACATAGCTCAGTGGAAGAGTCTTTCTCACCCAGTACATGCAAAGCTCTGGGTTTGATCCTCAATATCTCAAGAAAGAGACAAAGAAAAGTTCCAAAAACCAGACTGATGGTTCAAACATTACATGGTTCAATGAAAACCAAAAACTTCATTCATATCAGAACAATAAAATCATTGTGGGGTTGGGAAACCATTAATTATACATAGAAAATTTTCAGAATATATATTCATTCCAGCCTCGGATTTCTTGATAACTCTATGTGTGCACAGATTAATATGGTAAAACCATGAAGTGATATTATTAAAAATACCCATTTTAGAAAAAACATATAGTCACTGTATCTACAAGCAATTTAGAATGTTATATTGTGCCATTTACTATAGTAAAGACGAAGGATGTTAGAATTTGACAAGAGTCATTGAGGAAGAGAATAATTCCAGTATTTCTGTAAAAAAAAAAAAAATCCTCGCAGAGGAGGTAGATTGGTTTGGGGACTAAGTGCAGACACAATTATTGAGGCTGTTGCTTCCCTACTCCCTCTCAGGCTCCAGCATAAAGAGGAATCAATTAGCCCTCCACTGCCTATGACCTTGAAGGCTGCAGCTCTATGCATAATATGCTGGATATGCTGAGACAGAAGGAAAATGTGAACTGGAGAATAAAGTCCTACAGCCACTGCAGAGCATCCTTCAGATATGATAATGCCCTATGTAGCAGACCTCATGACAGCTTACTCTATGCCAAAGACATGTACAATGAAAAGAAAGTCCCAGTGCTCTCCCCAACTAAACAATACTTTCAAATTTGCAAAGAGTACAAGAGATTGCAACATGATAATCTCACTACAAGCTTCTTTTCTTTTTCCATTCCCTTTAGTTAATAGTTACAATCTTTTGAAACAACAAAAGCAACCAATCACAAGTCTCTAAAAAACAGGACCCTCATTGAAAACAAAAACAAAAATATTCTTTTTTACTTGCAATTTTAGGAGCTACTCCAAAAAATTAAGTTTTGCCACACAGAAAACTATGTGAGACTTCAAACTGTTAACCATGTGTACCCCTAACTTTTCAGAGAAACCCACTTCCCAGCCTGCTTATCTCCGAGTGCTTATCTTGCACTTGAGAATGCTGCAGCTGTGTGTCAGCTACTGTGATGCTTTCAGGCAGCAGTAAATCTTTTCTACTTATTGAAAATGCCACAAAATCAATGTCTTGGCTTAGAAAAAAGAAGGGAGGGAAAAAACAATATCAAATGTGTACTCTATTAAAACACTCAGTAGAAGAATTTTCCCTAGAAATAATTTTGCTAAACTTGACCAGTACTTCTTAAGAAAGTCCTAGCTCAGGAAAATGTGCTGTGTACCTCTTTGTTTGATTCCATCCGATGGCAAACATAAGAGAAGAATTTTTTACTCGAGTTTTATTTTTTTTTTTTAAAGGAGTCATCTTTCTATTGCTGGGTAACTCAACCTAATCCAGGCATATTTTCATTAAAGATTTAAGTTTAAAATGATAAAGAAGTAACCTTGGCCTCGTGGTGAATTCTGCTCTCTTTGCAGGATCTGCACTTGCTTTTTATAGCTTGTTATTTCATCTGGGTATTATTTCTCAGTCATTCTGCCAGGTGGGAAGAGGCAGCAAATGCAGTGATGTCTGTCACATCTTTAATGATGCTTTGGGGATTTGATAAAGGTACAAAGCAGTGTATGCATAGAGGAGCTTTTTCTAATTACATTTGAAAAACACAAACCTCTCTTATAACCTTTGCCCCTAAAGCCAGTGCATGTAAAAAATGGTGAATCAGAAACATGGATCGAATATTGCTGTGTTTCCAACCACAGTGAGTACTCTGTACTTCATGTCTTGAGAAAGTATTCTTTATTCTTCATCAAGGTCTATGGGGAAAATGGAAGCGGTATTTCATCGCAGAAGGTCTGCCCGTAACTCCTTTACCTCTAAGAGATTTCGCACAAGTGATGAAGTACAAAATTCTCTGATCTTTCACTTTTTAGCTTTTAGCAACAACAGCAGCAACCAGAAAACTAAAAGCATTTTTTAAAGAAAGCTATCACAACTCCTCTATATTAAGGCTGGGAACGACATAGCGAGTCATGGTTTCATCCTTGTCAACTTTCCATTGTAAAGCTATTGGGATGACCTGATGCAAATGACAATGCATTGTCCACTGCTGTTTTAAGAGCGTGGAGGCAATTCATTCACAGGTTATTAAGCCAGGCTGCTGCAGCCTGACCGTATAAAATGACATGTCCCAAGAAAATAAAGCTAGAACTTACCAACTGCCCTTGTACATTTCAATGACTGCAGAGGCTGCTATTTAAATACTCAACTGGAGAAGACAAAACTAAGTTGAGAAAAAAATTTTTCTTTCATGCAGAATTGCAATATGCTTTAAATGAAATGAACTGCCCATAACAAGTGTCTAGTCACTAACAGCACAACCTGTACATGACAGGAATAGTTTCAAGGTAGTGAGAAGTGAGCACTGTGAATGTCTTCATCCTTGCTGCACTATTAGGTAGAATCACTGAACATACAAGGGTGGGGAGAAGCAGGGGACAGCAAAGAGAGGCAGGCACTGCATTGTAGGCTGCTGGGGAGGCAGAGGGCGACCGAAAGGCTGTGGCAAGCCTCCCATCTGAAAAAGACAGCAATTGAGACCCATTGGCACATTGATATCACACTCCTCTAATAAATATGGGGTGGTCTGGGTTTTAATTTCTAAAAATATTAGAGATGAATTTATCTTAAAGACAAGCATGACTTGCAGATGCTGAAGTTTTGGATCCCCAGCCCCTGCCTTAACAATCTAGCTAGAGGGACCTGCCCTTAGAAGCTTCAAAGGAGTAGTTTACAGGATTTCTTTTTTACTGGTCTCTTCAATGCCACCCCAACCATTTCAGTCACATGATTTACTCAAATAAAACCGTGTAATTACAATGCAGGAAACGAAGCAGCTCCACAACCTAGAGAACACCTCTGGGGAGCTTGAGCCCATACTGGTTTATTCAGCATCATCCCTCTCTACTTACAAAGTTTAGGAGCAGTTTGGAGATTAGTTTCTGTTGTTTGTGGCTGAGTTGCTGACTTGGGTGTTCTCACCTCAGGGTTCCGAGTAGGCGAAGGGAAGAAGGGCGCAGTGGATGGCAGGAGAGAAAATGCAAAAATACGGTTCTTCTTCGGGGTTGGTACAGCTGCAGGTTCAGAGGACACAGCAGCATTGTCAGCTTGCACTGTAACTTGAACCTCAGTTTCAGACTGAGCCCTAGGGACAGGTGAAGTGTAAGCCTCAGACGATACCCATACAGCTGAGGCAGCAGTTGGATCCAAAGAAATAACAGGGTCCTGGCCTAAGCCCCCAGGGTCAAGGTGAGTAGGAGAGTCGTACTCAAATATCTTGTCCACGAATACCCACTTGAGGCCAGCAATGCAGAGGCAGAGACTGACCAGGCAGGCCAGAATGGGGACGATGCAGATTTTCTCTGAGTTGAGGCAACCTCTCAGGCGCTCTGCCTCCAGGTACACACAGCAGGGCACAGTCAGGCCCACGAGTCCAGGGGGGCTCCCATCTTCAGTCTGGGTCTCTGGCATGTCTTCGGCTGCCGGAAGTCCATCAAGAGATGGGTCTGCGCTCAATTGAGTGGAGGAGCTGGAGGACCTCTCGGCAGCTCCCTCAGACATGTCTGGGGAATAAATCTCCATGGGCTCACCTCCAGGAGGCCTGGCCTCCCTCACGGTCCATTACCATGCAGGCCCCCCCCAAGCAAATGATACAGCATCTTCCAGAAGGAAATCGATAAGTCCTCTAAGTCCAAGGCCATTATCAAAAGCAAGGAGTTCACAAGGAAGCAAGAAAACAAGAAAAAGCAAAAAAAGCACGTATCAAGTACAAAATAAAAGTATATTCTAATGATTCTTTAGTTTCGTTTTGGGGGGGGAATCACTTTTCGAGTTCTTTTAAAGGCTTTTCCAAACCATCCCGACAAGTCAATCAAGAGGACAAAACCCAAAATAGAAAACGGATGGAATGCCGGCTAATTAGGTAAACCAGTAGCCCAAACTGAAAGGCACGGTTCTCACCTCAAGCATCAGAAGCTGGTGCCTGCTTAGATGAAGAAAACAACTGTCATGCAGAAGTAAAAGCAAAAGCAGGACCAGTGGCGGCAGCGGCGGTGGGAGCAGCGGTGGCGGCAGGAGAGGTAGCAGCGCCAGTAGCAACAGCATCCTGTTGTGTTAACGCGGCTGAAAGAGGCTGAATCATTACCGAGCAGCAGGTGCCTGCCCTCTGAGCATCTCCGCAAATAGTCTCATCACCGGGCGCTGTGCGGGGAAGCGCGGCGGGAGGGGCGGCGACTCCTTCCCCGCCCTGCTCCACCCCACCCCCAACCACTCCTCTTTGTCCTTCTGGAGCGCTCCAGTCACTTTCTTCCTCTGCTGTCTTCCTTCTTCACAGTCTCTTTCTCTTTCCTCCCCTGCCTCATCCTGGGTCCGTCTGCCTCTCCCTCTCTCTCTTCCTCCCTCCTTCTCTCTCTCCCCGCCCTGTTTCCCCCCCTCTATCCCCACTCTAAACTGCTACCGGTCTGAGTAAGATCAGTACTCTACACCCAGCCACGCAGGACTGCCAGTGACTTCCTACTTTATCCAATTAGAAGGAATAAAGGCCACAAATCAAAGAGAGGCAGACGGGCACCAGTTAAGCCTGATCCCCATGGCCCCCACCCTTCTCTTTTTCTTTCTCCATGAAGGCAGCCCCAGTCCTCCACCTTCCACACCCCCAATCTTGCTGGCTTTCAGTCTTGCTGGCTCTCTTTCCTTCACCCACTGCCGGGTCAGAAAAAGCCAGCGATCGATGGCTTTTCAATCTAACAAAGCTGGGATGGGGTGGGGGATGTAGGTGGGACCTTCTGGGCTGGACCTGAGGCTTGGCAAAGTCTGATATCTGATGCCTCCCTAGAGAGGTAAGCTTTGCAACAGCAATTTCTTCCTGCCTGCTGCTGGGAGATAGCGTTCCTTCCCTCATCCTCTAATAAGTTTTGTTCACCAACAGTTAGAACATCCTTTCTAACCATGGACAGCTCTGCCTTTAGCCCTTTCTGTAACACTGTCAGACTCCCTTAGGCCTAGGCTGAGAGTGACATGCCAAGAGTGGGGGAAGGAGGGAAAGGGAAGGCCAGGAGGGAAGGGGAGCCAAATCCTCGTGCTTTAAATGTCCAAGATGGCCCACCAGAGCAAACTAGACTATTGTCAAGCTAATAAGAAATACTATAAGCAAGAGAGCTATGAAGGAGCAAGAGCTACTACTTTTTTATTTTTGAATTAGCCTTTCATCGTGACTCCATACTGCAGAGGTTTGAATTTCCTGGGTGCTGTAAGATATACCATGTCTCAGCTATAGCCAGACTGAAAGTATTAGGAGTTTTCCATAAGACCGTGTCTTTTGAATTAGGTTTCAGGATCTATACAGATAATTTCAGTGCTGAATCCCTTTTACTTCTAAGGCAGCACTCATAAAAGACCAAGAGAAACACACTGTCTTTAATTAATAGAGAGCACAGGTTCCTTGGAACATCCTGTCTGTTGCACGTCAGTGCATGCTGCATCCATGTGAGCCCTTAATCCACACTTCACTTTAACTGGACATCCAAATGGTTTCAAAGGAACCATTCTGTTCACCTCTGTCAATAAGAGTCTTTAAAACTCTAATTCTGTACTCTATATATCTATCATATGGGTCCCTGAAGCTCTGAAATTCAGAGCCCAAGTCCAAAGAAAACCTGCTTTAACATTTTATTTCCTATAGTCCAACGTCCACTGCTTTGAAACATACTAATGCTTTAAGTGGTAGGACCTAAGAATATTATCACTGTCTCCAAGAGGAAATTACCCTATAATTAGAAATGACTTAGGGTTACTAAAATCTTAAACTGTGCATTCAGTA
>PVKN010031568.1:0-12456 GCA_004027915.1 Capromys pilorides | reverse complement strand
ATGTATAGATTATAGGCTTATATTTCACTGCTATTAAAATACTTGAATTCTAGCAGTAAGATCTATTTCAGATTTTGTACTGAGTAGTATGGAATTTTGTTTTCAGTAAGAAGATGTTCATTCTGCTATAGTGGGACAGACCTTCAGACATCCCCTCCACCCTACTCCTCGCCCTCCCTGCAGCAGTCCTAACCCTTCCAGAAGTGGAAATCCAGTTTTGCTCCTACCTGTCAGGTAGCTTTAGATTATTTCTCCACAGGGTGCTTCCCGTACACCACTGTACACATAGGGCCATAGGCTAAGCAAAATATCAGCAAATTGAATCTAGAAATACATATATATTTTTAAAGAATAATACATGAAGACTGAGTTGAGCTGATCAAGGATAATATAAGATTAATTTAAAAATAGAAAATTAATCAGTGGTTGACCAAAGTAGAGAAATTATGGGACCAAATAGGTACATAAAAATGATGATAAAATTCAGCACCCAGGGCCACCCTGGGATGTAGCTCAGTGGCACAGCACCTGCCTGGCAAGCACAAGGTCCTGAGTTTGATTCCTGGTACCAAAAAAAAAAAAAGAGAATTTCCTTTATCTGACAGACAGCATCTAAAGCAGGCCTACAGCAAGTATCACACTTGGTTCCTGCTCTCCTGTCCTCCATGGCATTGGGTGGTTTAACCCCAAGGCACAAAAAAGCAGCAACAGCTCATGAAGCTGAGTTGCAGAAAAGCATGAAGCCCAATAAGTGCAGCTAAGGAAGCCAGGTTATAGTTTGTGGTGAACTGATTGGAGGGCTAAGCAGGAAGGCGACACAATCAGCTTTATCTTTAGGAGGGAATGGGTTAGAGTAGAGTCTCCTGGCAGGAAATCCCATGAGGCAGCACTAAGAGTCCAAGGTGAGGGGTTAGAAAGCCCTGTATGGAAAGCTTCGTGTGAATAGAAGCAAAAGGCTAAATGGGATGAGAAGATAAAGGATAATGCCAAGGTATACAACTTTGCTTGGTGGGTGTCATGGTTGTGTCTAGTGGTCCACCCAAAGCCTCATGCAGTCATGGGGTAGGCTTCTAGAGTTTATGATTAATTCATAACCCAATGCTGGGATTACAGCTGTGAGTTCTGCTGGGATTATGAGTGAGTACTACACCTGCCCTGAGGTGGATAGCTTGAATATAAAATAAGGAAGACAAAAAGGCTTGCTCTCTGCCACTGTTCCTCCCCTTTTCTCTTGTTGTTTTGCTGTTTTCCACTGCCATGAACCACTGTCCTCTGCCATGTGTCACTCTGCCTTAGAGCCAGCTAAGTATGAACTAAGGCCTCCACAAACAGAGCGCTACATAAACTTTTCCTTCTTTCATTTTGGATGTCAGGTATTTTGTCCCAGCAATGTGAGAGAAGTAATCAAGACAGTAGAAAGAAAACTAAGAAGTCAGATGGACGCTAGCACTCGTGCACCTGTGTGTCCTTGGACAGGCGACAGGGCTCTGTGAGGAGCACGGTCCTCTTCACAGAATCAGGTGGAGCCTGCCCACCCCGACGCATCTCTCTAAGGGCAAGCGAGAGCCTGTGTCGGTGGAGCTGGTGCCCAGGCGCCCTAGGGTCCTCGCTGCTGGAAGGTCCTGGGCTCAGCCCCGCACCTGAGCTGCTTTTCGTCCTCCGCTTTTCTATAGTCGTGTCTTTGCTGTGCTCACTGTCTCATGGCTTTAAATGCTGCTTCCAGGCACGGATTTCTCCCCCAAAATAAAGAGCTGCACAGGTGACCACATCTATCTCCATTTGAATAGACCTCAAAAGCCGGCTCAAGCTGCAGCTTGTCCGCAGTGAGGGGCCTCTCTTTCTCCACAAAACACACTTTTCATCTGCCCCCTACCCCACTCTGTTCTTAGCTGCTAGGGGAAGAAACCTTGACATCATGCTTGGCCTTCCTTCTGTTGATCCACATCCAGTCTGCCAGCAAATCCTGTTGACTACGTGGTGTGATAGAAAAAATAAAGCGAATGCTGAAGAACTTTAAATATCTGTGAAGTTTAATAAATATACATCTATTTATTATACATATATATTAGAGTAAAAGACACATTGTCATCAGCCTCTCTCAAAATACTCTCCTCTCTTTGAACACTCTGGTCCTGTTGCTCTTGCCACTCCCTGGGGCAGTTCTGGAAAGTTCCCCTGTGTCTGTAGCGTCTTTGGTGGTGCTGTCATGGCTGCCTCAGCATCCTGAACTGAATCACCTCAGGTGAGCTGCGGGGTCCTCTTGAGTCTCTGCTACCTTATCTGTAGAATGAGATCCCAACTGCCCACCTCCTGTGAAGGTGGCACAGTGCACTCAGCAGGCCGTAGGTGCCTAACATGTTGTCACCTTTTGCTGCTTGGTCTCGGGTGCATGCCCTTTCACACCAGAGTTTCCTCTGCCTTCCGTAAAATCATGTTTCTCTCTTTTTTTGCGGGGGTGGTGGGGTGGAGGGGCTCTATTTAGAACAGGGTGTACAGGGTGTACAGGGTGTACAGGGTCTCACTACATGGATCAGACTCTAGCAATTCTCTTGTTTTCAGCCTCCCAAGTACTGGGATTACAGGGGCGCGCCACCATGCCCAGTCTCAATCCCTGTCTCAGCGTGCCCTAGGGACAGAGCCTGCGCAGCATGCTAGGGATCGAACCCCGCTGCTGAGCTCTGCCTACCCAGGCACTTTAGTTGGCTGAGCTATCAGACTGGCCAATCATGTCTCATTGTAACACTCCTGTTATATTGAGAGGTGGAATGTCTCCCACTTCTACAGGTGGCTTAGCAGGGACTGCGCCTGTCTGCCTTTAATCACCCTGAGACCTCAAATGTTGAACACCATTATTTAAAATGTGTGGGGCCAGCGAGATGGTTCAGTGGTCTAAAGCGCCTGCTTAGGAAAGCTCAGGCAACTGCAGGGACTGCGGTTCGATCCCCAGCACCACATGCTGCGCCAGCCCCACCACCAGGGCGGGCTGAGCCAGCCACAAAATAAATAAATAAATAAATAAATAAATAAATAAATAAATAAATAAATACAAACAAACACAACAAGCAAAAAATTAAATAAATAAATAAAAATTTAAAAAATAAAATAAAATGTGGACAGTGATTTCCTTGCTGTAAAATTTCTAGTGGTGCTTAGTGCAAAAATATTAATCATCCCAGTACTATTTGATGTATTTAAATTTAAATTATTTGAATTTTTAAATTTAATTGTCATTCAGCTTTTACAGAAGGCTCTCTACAAAAAAGTGTAATTTAACAAGCATTAAATCCTCAGATAAAGACATCCTGTGTTCACTTGAGATAAACAGCTAGCTCTGTGAACACTGGCCCACGTGCTGCTCTGCAGCTTCCCATCCACCACTGTAAATAATCAGCAGCTCCCCTCCCTCCGAGCCCCGTGCACCGCCCAGCGTAGGCAGCGAACCCCCGCGTTGCCAGGCTGCCACTGCCAAGGCAGAGTCGATGTAACTGAGCCAGTCCCCAGCGCGGAAATTAAATATCTCAGGGAAGGGCAGATTAAACCCTGGGTGACACGATGGCCTGGGAGTCTCAGGCCGGGTAACACAACTGCACCCTGTCAGAACAGAATCCTCACACGCAGACGAGACAACCTGGGAAGTTTATTGAGGCAAGGATGATTTTAAGAAGCTTTCAGATGTTTTCTTGTTAATAAATATGCCTTAAAAATATACACGCTGGATAGGGCAAATAATGTAGGTTGTTTCCCTGTGGCAATGGGAGTTGTCTCTGTCTCTGTCTCTGTCTGTCTGTCTGTCTGTCTGTCTGTCTGTCTGTCTGTCTCTCTCTCTCTCTCTCACACACACACACACACACACACACACACACACATGTACAGGCTAAGCTAGACACAGAGGCCAAAAATAAGTGGCTGTCTCAGGGGCCTACTATAGATACAACTTAGACATCTTCTTTACAATACTTAACCCATTTCTCCCCAAGCTCATAATGCTTCAGTTAGTAAAATTCAAGCAATCCAGAAGCTCTTTAAGTACAAACACAGCCTCTTTGGAGAAATTTCAGTTCACAGAGAATGATAACTTCATTCTTGGCTAGTTCAGTGGTAAATAACAAAACACAAATGAGCAACTCAGATTTATTATTTTTATAGCCAAGGTGAAGCTCCGTTCCAGTGGCGGAAGGATTCAGCCCCGTGGTCTCATCTGCTGGCTGGAGAACAGCCAGTCACTGGTGGTAATCAGTGGAGACAGCTGGGTACAGGTCAAGCTCGGCCACTCTTAAGCTGTGCAATGCTTGGAAAATAACCTTTCTCACCCTTCATTTCTTCATTCAACAAATGGGGGTAATTCCTGGTGCACAGAATTATAAAAATTAAGTAAAACACATGTACTATGAGAAGCCCATGAGCTGTGCGCAATAAAAAATATTGTGAATGTTTAAAAACTTTTAATGTATGATGGTAAAAGACACACTGTCATCCATGTCCCAGAAAATACTTGCCCTTTCTTTGAACACATTTGTCTCATGAGCTTGCCACTTCCTATAGCAGTCTTGGAAATCCTTTTGTGGGTGTCTTTAGGGGCGCTGTTGTCTCTGCTTTAGTGTCCTAAATTCAAGTTTACCTTTCATGGTCATTTGGGATTTAAAGAAGAGCTGGGTGCTGGCGAGATAGCTCAGCAGACTAAGCACCTGCTTAGGCAAGCACAGGGACCGAGGTTTGATCCCTGGTCTCACGTGCCATATGGGCCCTGCCCGCTGGGGTGCACTGAACTGGCTACCAAGTCAGGGAGTGGTGGTACATGCCTGTAATCCCAGAACTGGGGGAGCTGAAAACAGGAGGATCACTGTGAGTCCCAGCTACACAGTGAGACCCTGTACCAAGTACATAAATGGAAAAAAAAAAAAAGAAAAAAAGCTGGAAGTTGTGCGCTGCAGATTCAGTGAATAAGGAGGACAAGAGTACACACAACTGTTTCTACAAGGGAGCCTTTCGATGAGGGGGCACCTGTGCCCCCGTTCAGTGCATACTTGGTCATATCTCGTAAAGACATTCATGAAAGAGGACTTCCAGACCTGCTTCAGAAAGTGGTGAGAATGACCCAATGTGTTAAATGAGGGGAAGTATTTTGAGGGGGATTTACAGCAATGTATCTTTTGTTGTAATAATTTTAAATATTCATAATGTATTTTGATCACCCTTGTCTATGAAGGCTGGGCATTGTGATGTGTGCCTATTATCCTAGCACTCTAGAGGCTGAGTCAAGAGGATCTCGAGTTCCAGCCCAGCTTGGACAACGTAGTGACATAGCCACATGTATAGGTAGAATAATAGTAACAATAGGTACTAAAGCTCCTTGGGAGTCTAAGGCGATGTGAATCCTCAAAGCAAGTTATTTATACTTATCATAGTATAATTTTATTACATAGTAGTTCTTCATAGTATTTAACACTCTTTTTACAAAGATAGTTCATTCTCTTATCCCAGTAAGCAGTTTATATGATGTCTCAGCAGGCAACTAATTTGGATTAATAATTATATAGGTCCTAAAGTCAGAAACCTAGAAAAAAGGGGAAGAAATTAAATATTATCTTATAAGAAAGAGGGCTGCCTGCTTGTAAGACAGGAAGGCATTTTAATTTTTTAAAATCATTTATTATCTATCTACCATCTATTTATTTATTTGGCACAGGATCTCACTATGTAGTGATCTTCCTGTCTCAGCCTCCCCAGTGCTGAGATTATAAGCATGTGCCATCACGCCTGATCTCAGGGGCCTGCACAAGTCACCTGGGAACCCCAGCCAGCGTGGCATGTGGTACTCGGTACTGAACCTGAGTCCTTGCACATACCAGGCAGTGCTTAGACTGCTGAGCTTCAGTGTCGTTATAAATTCAAGAAGTTTACTTTTCATGGTCGTTTGGCCAGCCCAGGAAGACATTTTATAGGTTCTTCTTCTCAACCCTGTCCATGTCATCTAGGAAACCAGGTAACTACCCATTGTATTTTATTTGTTGAGACCATTAAATTTTTGTTTCCATTTCACCAATAAGCTAGCATAGTGCCAAGGAGAAACTGCCAGAAAAGCACACTCTGGTGCTCTGGTGAGTGGAACACTGGCGAGTGGTCCAGCAACAATACCCTGTAGACAGAGTTTGAAACACAGACTATATCCTTTCATCCTGAGAATCTTGGTTTGAACTGAGAGTAGGAAATCTGGGTGGCAGGAAGGTGAGGAACCACTCGCGCTTGTCAAATATGGGCCTGAGCTTCTGTGTTTGCCAGGTGGCTCTGCAGCTTGCTCGGAGCCTCGCGGTTGAATTCTAGCCAACAGGATGTGGGAGGAAGGGATAGAAGCCACTGCGGGCCTGACTTTAACTTAGCTCATGAAATCCACCAACTTCAGCTTCCTCCTCTGTGTGTTCCAGATGTTATAATTTATAAAACAGAAAAGTTTCTCCACCTATATCAGACCTTCTGCAATATCCCTTATTTGTCATGTTAAACTATCAAGATTTCTGATTTAATTGTTAAATCACAGCTGAGCCTGCCCAGGATTCAGCTCAGTTGGACAGCACCTGGTCTCATTAGAATAGGTGTGCATAGCTATTCACTTGGAGCAGGGACTTGAGCATAAACCTATGCTCAACTAGTGAGTCACTAGGAAAATTAAAAAGTCATGATGTTGTAGGTAGCTAAATTAGATAGAAATATTATAGGAGATAGACAGGGCCAGGCCCTCAAGGAGGACATGGAAGACAGGGTGACTTTACAACTATAGACAGACACTCCTCCACTGTGGGCCAGATCCCAAGACAAGAGTAAAAAAATGCAGCCACATACTTCCCTAAGGGTGGGCATCAGGGATTGATATGCTACATAAGTATCAGTCACTTTGTAAGAGCCTGGAAAGAGTCAGGAGCCCAAGCCCAACAGGTGATAATCTTGCCTGCTTGCTAGGTGACTTGCTTTCTCATTGGATCCTGATTTTCATCAATTTTACCTGAGCAATGGTGCTTGTAATCTCATTGGTTGACCATAGTTCTTGTCCCACCTCAAGCCCATCTAGGCAAGTTCCCATAGCTTTCACCTCAGACCTGCCTTATCACACGGTTTTGCTCTATAAAACTCCTGCAAAAGGCAACTTCCAGGGCAACCTGCTCTGACCCCCTTCTGTGCTTTCTCTCAGACAGAAGCTTTGTTTCTATCAATAAATGTTCTGCTCTTAACTTTCATTTGTTCCTAAAATTTATTCCTTGGTTTTAGAGAACATGAGCTCCTCCAGGGACCTTTCAGGTCGGGAGTTCCATTTTCCCCCTGTATCAATAGCAAAGCTATCAGGAGAAAGAAGAAAATTCCTTTCCTAATTGAAATTCACAGCAGGCAAGAGGTAGCAAAGCAAGTTCCATCCCCAGTATGCCATGCCAACCCCGCCCCCAGGGCACGCTGAGCCGGCTATTGATACTGGGCATGGTGGTGTGCGCCTATAAGCTCAGCTCCTGGGAGCGTGAAAACAGGAGAAGAGCTACAAGTCTGATCTGTGTAGTGAGACCCTGTAGATCCTGTAAGAGACAATCTTACATCTACTGGGTTAATATTGTCCCCTAGTTATTGCAGGATGATCAAGCCTACAATCTCCCAACTGAGTGGATGGTGAAGCTTTAAATAAATGAGATAAATAAAATGATTTTAGGGGCCGAGGAGATAGTTCCATGACACAAGTGCCTGCCTGGCAAGTTCAAGGTCAAGAGTTCAAACCCCGGTCCCCTCTCAAAAAAAAATTAAAAATAAATAAAATAAAATAAAATTATTTTAAGCCAGGTGTGGTGGTGCACGCTTATAATCCCAGTACTTGGGAGGCTGAGTTCGAGACCAGCCTGGGCTACAAAGGTGAGCTCAAGGCCAGCCTGAACTGCATAGCAAGACCTTGTCTTAAAAAGACCAAAAAAAAAAAAAAACCTCATGCTCCAGAAGGATCCAAACCCTCCCAAAGAATTCACAGATTCCTGGGTTAAGATCAAGAACTTTTCTAGGCAGCTTGCACTTATTGCACTGTTAAACAAAGGAGAGGAATACTGAAGAAAATGCAGGAATGTGGGCAGGACTTAGGAATCCGGCTAAGGACCTCTCCAAGTACTATATCACGTTATCTCCTGGAAGGTGTGCATAGCAGAGGGGGAGAATTCTGCAGCTGCAGTCTCCTTTTAATGAACTGAAGTTGGAGCCAAAGGTCCTCAGCTGTGGCCTCCTCTTGTCCTTTGAGTCGCCCCAACTGCACAGGCCAGCACAGGCCTCAGCAAAGACCCAGTGACTCACAGAGGTTCACTTGCTATGAGTTCACTGCCTGTCTCCAGATGGCTCAGGACTTGCACAGTCTCGTAGGTACACATGAGAAGCTGCTTGGTTAATATTAAATCCCGCTCCTAGCTGCTGTAGAGCAGTCTGCATCATCCACTCTTAATCCCAGCACCACACACTCTAGATCCAGTTTCCTCTGAAAAGCTCCCCGCCTAGGACCACACGAGGTTTTGGGGGACATGTGGACACAAACCATAAGGAATGTTTTGCTACATAACAACAAACATAGTACCTAGGAAAATTATTGTAGAAGTTTCTTATGAGTAATAATGAGAACAAATATATAAAATTCTTAATACGGGCCTGAAATATAGTAGATGCTCAGTAAATGGCAGTTACCTATTCTAGAAATTGCCCCCAAGCAATATATTATCAATTTCTATATTTTATTTGAGAAAGATCATAGTGAAGAACAAAGATACATGTCTTAAAATCAATAAAAGTAAATATTAAACCAGAAATAATAGAAACCTGTGGTGAGCGAGACTACGCTACATACTTTTTTCTTAGAATTACTATAGAAAGCATGAATTTAGTTTTATTTTTTTTATCTAAGTATTGCTTGCCAACAGTGAACCACACAAACCCTAAATGGACATACTTAAATGTTACTTAGGCATACAACTATGTGAGCAGATACCTTGACCCAGGCAGGCACTACTTTAATGCTAATGTTTTAATTTGGAAAAGTTACTTGCAAATAACTAGACAGTGGATCAATTCCTCTAAATACAAACAGCTCATCAATTTAACAGGAAGAAACTGGAATGGGGAAAAAGAAGGAATGGGAGGGAGTGATTAAAGCATATTAAATATGTGCATGAACATGCCAAGATGAATACCACTGCTCTGTACAAATAATATGCACTTATAAAATAATATGACAAAGAACTCCTAAACTAACAAGAAACTATGTTAGTAGAAAATAGACATTGTTCAAATGTAGAAATACAAATGCTCAAAAGCGGATGGGAAGATGTCTAACTTTGCTGACTGTCAAAAATATATAAGAACTATTATTACTTGTGCTTTGGCAAAGAAAGATAAAGGATTCCCAGTACTGTGAAGGCTTACCGAATGGAGCACTGCAAAGGAATGGAAGGCAATTTAGAAGAATTTTATAATGACCTCCATTGACAACTGCTCTAAAGAAAATGGAACATGTATACATTTAAGACACATGCGGCTCTCTGTATGGAAAATTATAAAATAATGACGAAAAGAACAAGAGACAACAAATTAGTAGAGGCGCTTACATTATGGATTGAAAGACTCAGCGAAGACAACAATTCTCCCCCAAATGATGTGCAGGTTCAGTATAATTCCTAGTAACAATTAATTCCCACTCTCCTTCCATTGGCTCCTAAAAACCTACTTTTTGTGTTTATGAAATTGATTACTCTAAGCACATCACTGAGTGGGGTCATACAACATGTGGCCTTTTGTGCCTGACACATTGGGCGTGTGACAGAGTTCCCTTCCTCTTTAAGGTTAAGTAATGTCCCACTGTATGCACAGGCTGTATTTGACTTATTTCTTCACCTGTCGTCTCTGGATGGGCTTTGGAGCGGCCTCTAAGTTTGTGAACAGTGCCGTTATGGACGCAAGGGCAGCATGTAGAAGTCAAAATAGATCCGAGTCTTAGGCATAAGATGCAAACTTCTGCAGTACTGGAGATGGACATCAGGGCCTCGCCTGTGTGCTGCCTCCAAGCCAGACATTATAAAACTTTTATAAAAAGTATCAGAGAAAATCTTCAGGACACAGGATTAGAAGAAAATCTCTTAAGCTTCATCTCAGAAGTATGAGCTGGATCCATAATGCTGGATTTCAAATGACTTTTGTGCAAAAGGCCCTGGTAAGGACGGAAAATGGTGGACTAGGAGAAAAATATTTGCAAGCCACATATCTGACAAGTGAAAAGATGTGATGGTATGTTTTATGGGGTGCTATGTTCTAGATACTGTTAATTTATAACAACTAATCCTCAGACTTCTCTTGTCAAATCTGAAGTATTGGAATTATATTTATTTTATTAATAAGAAACTGAGGCGCCCAAAGTCACACGGCAGAGCAGCGAGGTGTTCCGAGTCATCTCTGCCTTCATGATAGATCCACACGGGCACAAGGTTGCCCCTGCCAGCGTTGTCCACTGAAGGGCATGTAAGTGTCCATCAGTGGGGACTGGTAGTGTTGCTCATTAGAGAGCTACAAAGGACCGAGAAAACTCAGCGGATCAAGCGCAAGCGCAGGGACCGGGATTCGATCTCCAGTCCCGCGTGCTGCACGGGCCCCGCCCCCAGGGCGCGCTGAGAGTCCAGGTGCATGGGACATGCCTGTAATCCCAGCACAGAGGAGGCTGAAAACAGGAGGATCACCAGAATCCGAGCTGCATAGTGAGACCCTGTACCAGATACATACATGGAAAAACAAGCAAGAGCTACAAAGGGCAACAGCATGAGTCCATTCAAATGATGATGTATTAGGAAAGTTGCAATATAAATTCTTTTTCTAAAGTAAGTGACGAAACTATATATACATATGTCTCCATTTTTATAGGATGTCATCCATACAGCTATATATCTATCTTGTGACCTGTGAGATTTCCAAAAGGGTCAGGAATATGCAAGCCGGCTATACCTTCACATGTTTGGTGTTCTCATGGTTTTGACTTATACATTAGCCCATATTGCATGAAGGCACATACTCTTGTGGGGTGTGTGCGTGTGTGCGTATGTGCGTGTGTGCGTATGTGTACTTGTATTATTGGAAACTGAACCGAAGGACTTTACAGTGAACTACATCCTCAGCACTATATATGTATATATTCTTATTTTCAGACAGGGCCTTGCTAAGTAGCTAACTTGCCCAGACAAGGCTCAAACTTGTGTGGGGATTACAAGTTTGCGTAAACTTGTCAGAATTACATTATCTTTTCTTTTTTTAACTTAAAGCCAATTGGCTTTTTTATTTTTTCAAAGAAAATGATTTTTTTTTTTTTTTGGTACATTTTAGGAACACATAATTAGTACACATTACTCACAGAGAATTTCTCCTTGATTCTTTTTTCCCCATTCCCCTACCAGCCCATAAACCTCTCTTGCCCTCTTTATTTACAAAAGCTTTGTTCGCATATTTTCCTTCTTTTCTAATTTTTTGTTTTTCCCTTCTTTTCTTCCTCCCTCTCTCTCCCATTTGAATGTTTTCTTCCAATCTCATAATACTTATTAGACATTTTGGCCCTCATTTGCACTTTAGTTTCTCATATCAGAAAACAATCCAATATTTACACGTGTCTGATTTATTTCATTTAAAAATATAATCTTACAATGCATTAACTAGACATTTCTCAAGCTTATTCTTCATGGCAGAGTAGTACTCCATTGTATATTAAAAAAAAAAAACCACATAGCCTTTTGGGCTGTTTCCCAGATTTGACTATTACAAACTGCCGTGATGAGCATGGGTGCATGTATACCATTGCGGTATGACACTTTCAATTCTTTCAGGAAAATAGAAAGAAGGGGAATCGATTGGTCGAATGAGACCTCTAGTTTTAGTTTTGTGAGAAATCTCCAAATTTATTTCCCCAGTGGTTACACCAACAGTCTGCATTCCATAGTCTACACCCCCACCAACAGTGAAGAAGGGTTACTTTTCCCCACAGCTCTTCAGCATTTATTACTGCTTGACTCCAGATAATAGCCATTTTTTCTGTAGTGAGATGTAATCTCAGTGTTGCTTTAATTTCTATTTCACAAATGACCAATGATGAATATCATTATATATATATATATATATATATATATATATATATATATATATATATGCTGTTTGTTTGCTTCTTCATTTGGAAAGTGTCTAGTCATTTCAGATGCTCATTTTTTGATAGGGCATTCAAATTTGGGAGGGGGGCTGATTTCTTTTAATTATTTACATACTCTAGAGAGTAATCTTTTGTCTGAGGAACAGCAGGCAAAACTTTTTTCCACTGTGGGTTGTCTCTTTATTGTTGGTGGTTTTTCTTGCTGTGTAAAAACTTTTTAAGAAGTGTTTAATAAGCTTCCAGTTGTTGACTCTTTGTGATACTTCCTCTGCAGTCAG